>LOEQ01004908.1:3963-30774 GCA_001685075.1 Bramus lutescens | reverse complement strand
GGGAATTGAACTCAAGACCTTTGGAAGAGCAGGCAATGCTCTTAACTGCTGAGCTATCTCTCCAGCCCGATATTTTACTCTTTTGGCTTTTTGGGGGCTCAATGTCTAGTTCCCACAGAAGCTTATTCATAGTTATGAATGTCCAGCCTTAACTTGGCTTGTTTCTTGCCAGTTTTTCTAACTTAAATTGACCCACATACCTTTTGTCTCTGGGCCTTTTCCTTTTCTTACTTCTATATATCTTACTTTCACTCTTACTCCATGGCTGGCTGTGATGTCCTCCTCCTTCTCTCTTGTTCCTCTCCTCTTCCAGATTTCTCCTTCTGCCTGCCAATCCCACCTATCCTTGCTCCTGCCTTGCTACTGGCTACTCAGCTCTTTATTAGTGTTTTAGACTGGCAAAGAATCACAGCTTCACAGAGTTAAACAAATGCAGCATAAGAAAAGCAATACACCTTAAAATAATATTCTACAAGAAGACGGTTTGAAGTAG
Organism: Bramus lutescens; assembly: GCA_001685075.1. NCBI lineage: Eukaryota > Metazoa > Chordata > Mammalia > Rodentia > Cricetidae > Bramus > Bramus lutescens. The sequence goes on along the minus strand of LOEQ01004908.1, from coordinate 30,281 downwards.
ACATCATGTCCACTTAACAAAACAGTAGTAGCTTTTTCACTAGGACCTATGACCTCTTTAGCTGTAGGCTTTTGACCAGGCTTGCAGTACTAAATGTGGCTTTTCTCCTATGGACTGTATTTAAATTCAAACATGTAGGGGCTGGTCACCATAATAGTCATGCCACTGTTATATCAGTGGGCCTGTCCGGTCAGTATTACAATACACAGTGGCCACATAGGGGACTGAGTAAGACTGTTGGTGACTGTCCTTCCAGCATTGGACAAGCAGACAGCAGGGCACAGGCTTCACACTCAGCACTGGCTTGCTTTCTTTATGTTCTGCAACCAAAGCGCATGGTACCTTCTGCAATAGTCTTACCACATAGTTCTGTTGGGCAACAAATAGTAATGGCAATAGCCCTATTGTCTTGCAGACCTCAGGGGTTTCCCTTACCAATAATTCATAGGGAGGTGACCTGCCCCTGGGATTTTCATTTAGTAACGCGTGACTTTTGGGACAGTTTTATTACTCACACATGAGACCTGAACCTCTCCGCTCAAACTCTTCAAAGTTCTGTCTTTTAATTAGCTTACAGAACAGTAGGTTTCCTTATGGTTTAGAAAGATTTTTAGAAAAAAAACTTTTTTACTTTATTTGTGTGAGTGTTTTGCCTGCCTGTATGTATTGGTCCACATGCATATCCGTTGTCCACAGAAGTCAGAAGAAGGCATTCAATCCCCCGGAGCTAGAGTTACAAATGGTAGTGAGCCACCATGTGGGTGTGTGAATCGAACCAGGGTCTCTGCAAGAGCAGCCAATCTCTTAATCCCTGAGGCATCTCTCAGCCTCCTAATGCATCTTTAGTTTGGGTTTACTATCTCATTTCATAGCCACCCATTTCCATGTAAACATTTCCACCCCTGGTGTTCCTCTTCCACCTCCATATTATGTGTTCTGTTGTACACACATGCATGCGCGCATGCACACACACATACACACACACACACACACACACACACACACACACAATTTAGGCCTCTTTTTTTATCCTCTCATGGGCCCTTTCTGGTTTCCCAGGCCCTGTAAACTCATTTCTACATAAATGCACATATATAAAAAGGAGAAGCAAGGATTCATGTATGAGAGAATTTGTATAATGTATCTTTCAGAGCCTGGGTTATCTCATTTAATATATTTTTCAATTCTAGCCACTTTCTTGCAGATTTTATAATTTCCTTGTTCTTTAAAGCTGAATAAAATTCTATTGTGTATGTGTGCCACACTTTCATTATCCATTTATAAACTGATGAACATCTAGGCTGGTTCCCTTCTTTACTGTTGTAAGTAAAGCAGCAATAAGCATGGCTGTGCAGGTATGTCTGTGGTAGAGTGTGGGATGCAGATGCTAGGAGTGGCCCAGCTGCACATTTCTTATTCTCGCTGATGTCCATAGTGGCTGTACCAGCAAGAACCATTTGTAATCAGGAAAAGTGGTGTCATGTCTGAGACTGTCAGTATTCATTTACTTTTTGATACTAATTTTAGAGAGCATCAAGGGAGGGTATAATATGGTTTCTAATTTGAGACTTCTTTTTTTCCCTCTAACTTTATGCTAGTGATTCTCAACATTTCTAATGCTATGACCCTTTAATATAGTTTCTCATTGTTGTGGTGACCCCAAACCATGAAATTATTTTGTTACTCCTTCATAAACTGTAATTTTGCTACTGTTGTGAATTGTAATGTAAATATATATATATGTGCCCTGTGAAAGGGTTGCTCCATCCCAAAGGTTTCTCCACCCATAGGTCGAGAACCTGCTGCTTTAAATCCCTAAATAGTTTGACTAAGTCCTGTTACAACAAATAAAAACAAAACCCCTCTCACATAAATTAACAACCAAACTGTAAACAATTCAAAGCCAGTATTATTGCAATGTTGTCATGAAAGGAAAATGTTCACCTTGGTGTTGGAAAGGCAAGTGATTTTTTTTAAAGAATGAAATCCCTGAAGTACCATATAACAATAAAATAACCCCCATATAACAATAAAAGAAACTATTTTTTCATTTGTCTATAGATACTGTGGGAGGGACCATCTCTTTTGTCCATCTTGTTCTTGGTTAGAGTTGGATACACACTGATTTTGAGCAGAGAATCTGGGAAGGTTTGTATTGTATCTTCTGTCGTCTGTATGAGGAGTCAAACTTGGCAAAGGTGGCTGTACAGTAGTTTGCCAAGCAGTCAGGCTTGTGTTGACCCAGAATCTCAGGGATAATGCTGCCTTTGTTTAGGAATTAATTCCATCCATCTGTAGGTACATGAAATTCAGGAGTGGAAGCAAAGTTCTCCATTGAAGTAGGTCAGCAACGGTCTACATCTGTTGTTTTATTCTCAGCTACAATTTTTAAGAATTTCTGAAGATCAGTAATTGACAAGAAACACATTGTGATTTTCTAAATGTGGAAACCTTTGAAATTATTGGTAAATGGGAATGGAATTGTAATTTCCCAAGGGCTCACCAAAGGAATTAGTGAGGAGTTATATAAAATGAGATGCTGTGACATAGTATACATCCTTGCCACACTGTGGGCAGATGTGTTGTTTTTCTCTGAACTGTGGGAATACATGCCTTAAGCTACCCTGTTATGAGCCAGTATAAACTATTTTCTAAGGTATCTTCCCTTCCCCAGCAAGCAGATAACTTATTGGCTGTGCATGTCTTAGTGCTTTAAAATACTTGTGTTCTGGGTCTTGTGTGTAGATAGAACTTTGTCATTCAAATACAGTGACTATTCTATTTTAATTATGATTAAGTGGATTTTCAAATTTAGTTTCTCTGATATTGAACATATTTTGTCTTTGCCCTGGTGATTCTAGAAATAAAAACCAAGACTAGAGAGTGAACTTTCAGGCAAAAGTTTTAAAGGGAAGGAATAAGGCTGTGGGAAATTATTTTTATATAAAAAATTAAAAAAAAATCCCCAGTACTGAATCCATACCTCATGATGTCTTAGATGGACTAATGTCTCACAAGACAGATTAGGTCTGGTGCAGACATGTTCAAGTTGGCTTTGGTGCACTGTGGACTTCAGAAGTAGGGTTCAGGCAGAGCAGCTTCTGCTCGATGAGACATGGTTCTGAGGTTTGGAGTCTGTTGCGATCTCTCTGCCTCTAACTCGGTGGGTAACGTAGAGTAGTTCTCTTGCGTGGACGTCAGTCATTAGGGCTGGATTGGACACTTTGTACATATTCGACCATTTATTCCTTTTTCTCTTTATCTAACTGAACACCACAAATTCCACCTCTCCTGCAGTCTTCTGTTGTGTTTGATTAGAGGTGGATAAAACCAGGCAAGTTTCACCCTTGTTGAAATGAAGCATCACTCTATATCACATTTATCTTCTTCTGGCCCTTCTCAATATTAATAACTGTCAAGTTATCTACTTTACATAAAGACAAAACAGACTGCTGATTCCTTTGTCCCCTGGGTAGTCTTTATGTAACTCTCTCTGTTTGTTCATATAAAACATCATGTATTTTACTTAGGAGACTTGGCATTAACTAATGAATTGTGAGCAGTGATGCTTAGCCCGGTGCGCTTCCTTTGCTACCCCGGAGCAGGGGCTCTTAGCCTCTTGTCTGTTGTTTTCCGGGAGCTGGTGAGCACCTTGCCTTGTGTCTCAACTCATGGTGAATGTGCTTCTATCATATTCTCAAAGGTGTGCTTTGTTCTGAGTAGACATTGGGAATCACTGGGGGAGCTGAGAGAAATGATTGACTAGAGGAGGGTAGGGTAGGTGTTTTCCTGTCAGGCAAGTGATTTGAGCTCTACTACCTCCCCGCCCCTGCCCCACAAGCCAGCTCACCGCCTCTGGCTCCTTCCCAACCACGATTGGCATTTTCCTGCCACCCCCTGAGGTTTCTCTCTTTATAGTCAACAGCAGCTCACTTCTCTTGTCTAGTGAAATAAGTAAACCATCTAGTCCAAATGAACATTGGAAAATTGGGTCTTTCATTATGTGTTTTCCTTTATTAAGTGAGAGTCTACAGCAGCTGTCGGTCTTTAAGAAGATTGAGAGGCGCTCCATGCCCTGGCCCTGCCAGCTGACCATCGGCCCCGATTTGTCTATAAAGATTGTAGCCTATAAATCGGTAGGTAGTGAATATATATTCGTTTTTAAAGCAGTGTTACCGGGCGGATAAATGCGCTTATGTAAGATGCTGACAATTCATGTGTGAGCCATTCAGTGTATAATTACTGCCTCCGTAGCTCTTCTCCCGTTTGATTTCATCTCCGTTTAGCTTTTCATCTAAAAGGCATACAAGGAGAAGTTTTGAGAATTATTTATAATATGGCTTGATTCCCTCCTCTTTCTCTTTTGCTGAGTTGATAATTGATTGTTAACCAGGAACTCAGGCCTTTGTCTCTTTTCTTTTAGGAGAAAGAAAGCATGATGGATTAACTTGTCATTGTGTATCCTAGCAGGGATGTGGATAATACACTAGAGCTTTGGAGACATGGTCACATCTAATCCAGTTAGTAGCCATCTGAGAGTAGCAACATGTCAGAGGTGTTGACTTGTTCGTGTCAGGGTGTGGGTCATCACTCACATGTGTTTCGATGTCATAGCTCACTTTCAAAAGTGATCTCAGTTCCTGTCTGAGGAGAAATCTGATCTGTGCTTCAACACTAGCTTCTCTGCTTTCTCCCCCTCTTTAAATGCATGCTAAAAAAATAGAATTAACTCTTAGAAACAAATATGCAGACATGTTTTTGTATGTTTAAGAGCTTAATTCCCAAACACACCCTGAGAACCATGGAGGTAATTTTGAGTTGTTTTGGTTTCTGTCAAGGCTGGAAGAGTGTGACTGTGGATGAATGTATACTCTCTCATTTTCTCAGTCTCCTGCTTTGACGTCTCCCTTTCTTTCTGACTATGGGAAAATGTATGGCCTCTCTTAACTAGGCAATTTGAGAGTTTTCAATAGAAAATGTACATGTATTTAGAAGTCAGTAGAGGAGAAAGGGGGACATAGAGACAGTTATAAGGTAGTCCCTTTCGAAGTAAGCTAACATTTACATACTAGGAAAGGCAAGGCTCAGTACTGCGCAGCTAGAGTGATTGTTCAGAGTACGTTAGATTCCCATCCTGCAGTCACTGTGGTGAATCTCCCGATGTCTCCTTCCACTATCATTTGGAAATAGATCGTACAGGAGAAGGTTAAAAAGAGCTGGACAGTTGTGGATGCGAGAACCCTAAAGAAGGAAGATGTACAGAAAGAAACTGTTTATTGCTTAAATGACGACGACGAAACCGAAGTTTCCAAAGAGGACACTATTCAAGGTATGTTAATAAGCATCTGTACTTTTGCCCAAGGAAGATTGTCTTTAAGGGTGGGAGGCAGCCTAGGCTGATGAGCTGCAGGCGTCTCTAAGAGTCGCAGAAGTGCAGCTGAGGCAACAGTGAGACACTGGGTCCTGTAGGTCAGGGGGAACTTGGGCAAAATGGCTCCTAGGAGGAAAGGGTTGTGTATTTGATCCTTCCGAATTTACGTGTGTCAAGTGACAGGACTTAGGACTTGGCTTTATTTTAATGTGCTGGTTCACTGGCTGGGAGGATAAGCATATAAAGGGACTGAGGCAGCTTTCCCCCTATTCCTCCAAGTGCCAATTCCAGGTTTATATCCTACCAGATGTGTTCATTTAGTGGAAAAATATTATTTATGATTGTTGTCATGGCTTATACACACTAGGCTCTTTAAAGTTGTGCTAAATACACTCCACCCATTTGCCTTAAATAGTATGTTTAGATGACATCTTTATCCAGAGGACTTGGAAGCCAGCTGAGAATATCTGAATATTTAAGAGCTCAGATCCTCATATGCCAAATGATGCTTAAGATGGCAGCCTGGGTGCTTAGATCAACTTATTACCAGGTTGTACACTACTTAGTATAGTTTTAATTTCCCAGTCCTGGAAGAAAGTGTCACGTATGGCACTATATCTTACTGCATGTATTTCAGTGCTTGAGGGAGTCGGATGGTTTGAAGCTGGTAGTAGATGGAATTATACACAGAATGCAATTGATACTTCACAATTTCTGTTACAGGTTTGAATATAGTAGCATAGCATAGAACATGGAGTTTAGAATTGTAGTTGAGCTGGAATCACGACCTCATCTTTAGCTGATTCTTCTGTTCTGGCTTAAGGACTGGCTCATGGTGTGGAGAAGAGCATGAATAAGGCACACACTGGGCTCAGAGGGCCATATCTTAAGTGGCAGCTTATATTTTTCTCTCTTAATTGTCACAAAATAGTGAAGCAGACACTCTTGTTATTTCCATTTTATGCAGAAGCTCTCGTAGTTTGTTATTTCTGTGACAAAATATTTGACAAAGCAATTTAAGACAAGAAAGTTTTTTTTTTTTCCTTTCTTTTTGTTCCTGGTTTGAAGGGACACTCTGTTGGGCAGGGAAGGGATGGTGGCAGGAATGCAAGGCCACTGGCTCTTGTTGCATCTGCACTCAGGGAGCTGGTGCTCAGCTCATTTTCTCCTTTTTGTTCAGTTCTGGACCCCGCCCAGAAGAGGGCGCCATCCACACTCAGGGTGGGTCTTCCTACCTCAGTTAACCCAGTGTAGGAACTTCCTCACAGGTACATCCAGAGCTTTGTTTCCATGGTAATTCCAAATCCTATCAAATAGATGATTGGCCATCAGAAGGACCAAAACTGAAAGATACTCGTTAGCATACATAAAGCCAGCCAGTTAGCAGTGCACAGACCCAGAACTACAGCTAGAGCTGTGTTCCTCTAGGTCTGTCTGCCTTCCTCCATACTGTTCAGCACTGGGACTGAGAGATAGGCCCAGAATATATACATGATGTTTGGGGACCTGTATATACCTACAGTGTTTGGAAATGTTTCATTAGGGAGATAGGTGTGACAGCTGGATTAGAAGGAAGAGGGATAGAGATGAGGGAACCAGTTCTTTGAGTTGTTGTAAGAAAGCTCTGATTATCTGGGACAAAAAATTTTTTATGGGGGTGGCAATTGAGGGGGAAGCGTTAGACACTGGGTCATAGAGTACAGAAGGTCCTCTGTTCTCTTCTGCCACTTTTCCTCTGTCCCCCATTGTCTACTCACTAATACGTAGGTTGTCCTCTTTCTTACCCAGAGAAACCAGTAGACAAGTGTGGGCCAGAGAACCTGGCTGTATGTTAGAGTCTGTTCCTTACTCCCTGCCTTGTAGAAAAGTTATTTGCACTTTAAGTAGAAGAACTAGAAAACACTGATAGCTATAATAAGCACTTTAAAGATGCTGTTAATTCAAGTTAATGATTAATGACAAAAGAAAGTTAGAGACATACTTAGCTTAGGGTCCGGGAGATGGGTTGGTGAATAAAGTGCTTGCCGCACAAGGATCTCCAACACCCACATAAAAACTAGGAGTGAGGTCAGGCATGGTGGCATGTGCCTTTAATCCCAGCACTCGCCTGACAGAGGCAGGTAGATCTACGTGAGCTTAAGACCAACCTGGTCTATACAGTGAGTTCCAGGACAGTCAGAGATGCTGTCAAACAACAAAAGGCAACAAAAGCCAGGCATGGCAGTGTACACCTGTAACCCTGGTGCTGGAGAGGTGGAGGCAGCTAGATCCAGGGGCTAACTAGCGAAACTGCTGGAATGCAGAGCCACCAGCTCAGGTGGAAATCCTGTCCCAAAAGGTAAGCAGAGGACAACAGAGGAAGACGTGTGAAGTCGGCCGCTGATCTCTGTATGCACTCACAGGTGAGCACACCTGTGTACACGCATGCACATTCGTGTACGTGCTCTTCCCCCCACCTGTACACAGATGACTGGGGAAAAAGGAAGATGTTTGTTTTAGATAACACGCTTGACCACGTGTCATGTTTCCCTGTTGACTTTTGTTCTGGAATTTTTGAATTTGTTGTATGAAAATAGATTTTTTTTTTAAATTAAGTATGTGACCCCAGCAGCCTATCAGGAACAAATAGATACTGGACCACAGCATCTGCCTCTGGACTCCCACTGTTGGTTCTTGGGCTTTGATGGTCCCTCTTGCAGTCGTGTTGAAGAGATGCTGTGTGCTGTGTGTTCACTTTAAGGGCATAGCCTTCCAGAGAGCAGGTGCCATAGCACAGGGTTATGGGTTTGCCTTTTTAATTTTTTTCACTTGTAGGGGGGCATATGAGCCCATATTTATCCAACCTAAAACACTGAAAATAAATAGAACTAAATTCCAATAATGAAATAAATTGAAACAAAAGTATACAACTTGTCAACTGGATGCTTTTATGTAGAGTTTTGGCTTCTGCTAGATGGCCGAAGGCTTGTCTGTCTCCAGCATGTGCTTTGGACATTTTGTTCTGAAGATTTCCGATGGGCCATTTTCTCTGTGGATCCAGGTTTCTGAGATTACATTTGCAGCTGACTGTGTTTACAGCTCCTCCTTGTGCTGTACTCGACATGGCTGTCTTCTGAGGGTAACTAAGGTGCTGTGTTCGCTACAGTCTTCTTCTGGGCTGGGTAATCATTAAGGTAACTAGACCACAGAAGATGCTACTTAAAATTGTAATTAGATTTTAGTTATCTGTATATAGTGTATGTGGTTTGCTTCTGCCTCTGCTTCCCCCTTGCTCACGAGGGTAGTAGTTTATTCCAGGGAGTAGAAGAAAGAGACTGCCCTGGAGTGTGTGTGTTGTTGATGTGTGGACAGAGCTTGTTTCAGGCTCCATATGCCTAACAGATGTTCTGCTCTCCTTCCCCAGGGTTCCGCTATGGAAGCGATATAATTCCTTTTTCTAAAGTGGATGAGGAACAAATGAAATATAAATCGGAGGGGAAGTGCTTCTCTGTTTTGGGATTTTGTAGATCTTCTCAGGTATAGCAATTACTGTGCAGTTGTGAACAAAATGCATGCCTTGAGCTTTTGATTGGTTATTTTATTTACAATTCATACTTATTTCCCATTCAGTCTTCTTAAATGTGGTTTGGGGATGACTGTTACTGTTTATTTAAAAATTTTTAATTTATGTGTGGGTGTCCACATGAGAGGACGACCTTAGGGGCCCATTCCTTGGGTGCCGAGCTGTGATCTTTTTGGAATAGGGCCTTTTACTGTCATTGAACTTGTCAACTTGGCTTGGCTAGCTGGCCAGTGAGCCCCAGGGATGTCTTTCTGCCTCACCAGTACCGGGATTGCAAGCACTTGTGGGTTCGGGGGATTGAACTCATGTCTTTGTGTTTGCTATTTGAACTATCTTCCCAGCCCATCATCTTTGATATTTTAAAAGAAAAACCAAGATATAGAGACTTGGCATAAATCTGAAGACCACATTCACTAAGCTACTTTCTCACCACCCAGTTTTTTTGTAGTTGTATCATTTACTCAAACTGGTATATATATATATGGAGTCTAGCTTTGAATGTCAACTCAATCTTAGAATAGCATTTATTTATTTATTTTAAAAGATTTATTTATTTATTTATACAGTATCCTGTCTGTAGGCCAGAAGAGGGCACCAGATATCATTATAGGTGGTTGCTGGGAATTGAAACCAGGACCTTTGGAAGAGCAGTCAGTGCTCTTAACTGCTGAGCCATCTCTCCAGCCCTCATTTATTTATTTTTAACATATTTTTAAAAAATGTACTTTTTGTTATGTGTGTGTCTGTGTTTCTGTGTATGGGCTTATGTATGTGAGTGCAGGTGCTTGAGGAGGTCGGAGGGGTCAGGTCCCTCTGGAGCTGGAGTTACAGTCTGTGTGAGCTCCTTGACATGGATACTGTGTCAAACTTGGGTCCTCTGGAAGGGAGGGATGTGCTCCTAGCCACGCCGTCTCCCAGTCCAGAATGTCATTGATTTATGTTGGGCACCTTTCTCCTCAATTTCTGGTGTAGGGTTTTAGGGTGTGCACCTTATCTGTAAGTCACATGGTTTTTAGGTACCAAAGTGCATTTACATGAAATATACATGCTGGGAAGTGCAACAGCTTACCATGGGATCCCACATACTCTCCTAGGAAGCATTGTTCAAAGATTCTTAGAGATCTAGGTTCGCTATTCTTGGGGTAGACTGAAAAATGATAAATCATAGGTAATAAATATAAATATAATTTTAAAAAAATTTCAAGACAGTGTTTCTGTGTAGCTCTGGAACTCACTCTATAGACCAGACTGGCCTCAAACTCAGAGATCCACCTGCTTCTGCCTCCCCAGAGCTGGGTTAAAGGTGTGAGCCACCACCGCCTAGAAACTATTATCTTTTTATGTGTATTTCTCCCTAATTCCCTAGGGATAAAGAGATTTTTATTGGAGAACTCGGGAATTCTAATGAAAGTGAATGCCATCCAGTAGTCTGGATTTGAAGTTCTTTATGTTGCTCTAGCACATAAGCCTTGTGTACTTTTAATGTTAGGTTAGTTCAGTGAAGTTCCATATTTTTATAAGTGTTTTCAGAACTCATAAACCAAGGCCAACAAGGAGACATAAAACAAGGAGACAAGGCTGAGTTTAAGAACATGAACAACTCTGCTCAAGGACCAGAATTTGGTTCTCAGCATCATGTCAGGTGACTCACAATTGCCTGTTACTCTCGTTCAAGGGTATCTGGCAGCTTCTTCTGGTGTCCAGGAGCATCTGCATATACATGGTATACATTTACACACACACGCACACACACACATACATACACACAGACACACACACAATCTTTAAAAAACAAATAAAGCAAACCTCTATAAGTCCAAAAGTGAGCAAACTTACTTAAAATCTCTAAGAATGAGTCAGTCTTGATGATGCACGTCTCTAATCCCAGAAGGCAAAAGCAGGTGCATCTCTGAGCTCAAGGCCAGCCTGGTGGTCTACAGAGCAAGTTGCAGGACATCCAGGGCTGTTACACAGAGACACTCTGTCTCGAAAAGCCAAAACAAACAACTCTAAGAATGTAGTAAAATGAGATATATTAAGTAAAAATAACTATTTTTTTGAAGTTTAAAACCCCTAAAATTTCTTTAAAGTAAAATTACTTACATTGTGAAGTATATAAGTTAAAATTTCTGATTATTAATGGCAATGCTTATTAATTTTGAGTGAAACTAACCTTTATACCAATTTATAGAAATTGTCTCTTTTTAAAAAAGATCTTTTTTTTATTTCAATGTGCATGTAATTGGTGAGTATATCTGTGTACCATAAGCACGCAGTGCAGGCAGAGGCCAGAAGAGGGTGCTAGGCCCCTGGAACTGGAGTTACAGATAGTAAGTTGCCACGTGGGGGGTGGGTATTGAACTTGGTTCTTCTAGAAGAGCAGTCAGTGCTCTTAACCACTGAGCCATCTCTCCAGCCCTCCTTTCCCTTTTTTTTTGAGACAGGTTCCTAATGTATTCCTACTGGCCCACAACTTGTTATGTAGACCAGGCTGGCCTCAGGCTCATAGAGATCTTCTTTTGCTTCCGGTTGCTGGGATTAAAGATGTACATTACCACATCTGACTGAAGCAGCCCTTTCTGCCTGTGTCTAGATAGACAGACAAACCCTACTCCACACCTTTTAGTATAATTCATACTGTGAATACTGAAATCTCTTATGCCAGGTTGGAAGTGATGACCTAAATAACAAGCAGAAAACAAAACAAAGCAAAAGAATCAAACAAATACGTTCCTTTTAAAAAATATTTATATTAGCTTCAAATTTTACTTTTAAAAACTTGAAGTGCTTTCTGGATCAATTTTTAACTTCTAAATCAATTTTACTTTATTGATTTTGCTTTTGAAGGAGGAAATACTTTTATTCAAGTCTGGGCTTAGGAAATGGGTAAAGATTGTCCATCTCAAAGAGAAGAATTCTCCTGCTCCTCAAAGTGAAAGAAGGGTCTCACATGTTTCCTTAGATAGGATGGTCACAGGCTTGACAGGCTTACACATGCTATTTATCTTTTTACTCAGCAGTCATGCAGGGCTATTTTGCAATGTTGTTTTAAAGTTCCATCTCAGACAAGTATCATGAAAATATTATCATTATAACTATCATTCAGTGAATAATTACAGTGTTCCAGCATGTAATCATTTGATAAAAATTCTCATTTAATTACTATACCCTCTCAGGCATATTTTTAGTATGTATTTTTTTAAGATTAAGAAATTGAAGATTAGCCCCATTATGTAACTAGCCCAAGATCTTACAGCAAAATGGAGTGGACATGGATTTTGAATTCCCAAAGTCTGTGCCATTATTTATGTATTTTTTAAATGTACGTTGGTGTTTTGCCTGCATCTATGTCTGTGTGAGGGTGTTGTATCCACTATAACTGGAGTTACAGACAGTCTTGAACTGCCATGTGGTTGCTGGGAATTGAGCTCAGGTCCCCTGGAAGAGCAGTCAGTGCTCTTAACTGCTGAGCTATCTCTATAGCCCCCTGTCTGTGCCGTTATTTAAGTGGCACACTATTATTATTTATTATTTAGCTCATCACATGAACTAGCATGGTTTTGAGTAGCCCGCTGTACATACCTGCTTCAATGTATTATCTTAACCAAAGGCATTAAACATAGTATTTCCCATGGGGAATATGACAAAATACAGATATGCGCAGACTAGTGATTATCAGTTATCTTAAAATCTCAGTCTCTTCAGCAGGAATGTTGATAAAATACCATTTCTGGAATGAATTGGTATGAAATATTTGTGTGTGTGGATGCTGATTGACTGTTTGCTAGCCAAGCACGCCACCACTGAGCTACACCGTGTGTGTGTACTGTTTTCTTTAAAATATCAAGCAGTTTTTCAGTTCTCTTGCCAAGTTGTCAGGTGTTCTGGGTATATAATTGTAAGAATTTAGCTATTGGCTTCCCTCCAAATTCTTTGCTGTTCTTTGAAAAATTCATTTAGGTGCACTAGGAAAAGATAGCACTATTTCTTAAAGATTTGTTTTTATGTGGCTGGAAAGATGACTCAGTGGTTAAGAGCACTGTCTGCTCTTCCAGAGGACCTGGGTTCAATTCCCACGTGGCAGCTCACAAATATATGTAACTCCAGTTCCAGAGCACCTGGCACCCTCACAATGATATACATGCAGGCAAAACACCAATGCACATAAAATATAAGTAAATTTAAAAAGATCTGTTTTTATTTTTAATTGTGTTTATGTGTGCACCTATGTGTAGGTGAGTGCATGTGATTGCAGGTACCTGTGGAGCCCAGAGGTCATGGATCCCCTGGAGCTTTACAGGTGGTTGTGAGTCACTTGACATGTGTGCTGGGAACCAAACTTAGGGACTTTGCAAGAGCAGTGTGTGCGCTTAACTGCTAAGCCATCTCTCCAACACCCTCATTAGCTATTTTTTGAATAAATCAAAAAATATAATAGGACTGTTATACATTCTCACAGGGTAAGTAAATCTCTGTGAATATGCCATATGGAACTGTGGGGCTACTCTGGTGTACCTTAGAATAGTGGCTTTCCACTGGGAGATGGAAGTGAGGGGTATTTGAATTACGGGGACCTCACACCTCTGCAGCTGAGTGTTCGTGAGCTGCAGTTACAAGAAAGTGCTTCTAGTTTCTCAGCTTCAGAGGAAAGAGTGCAGGAAAACACGGATAAGAAACACTGCCAAGTACAGCTCACAACACTTTCTTCCAAATAAGCCTCAGGTTCCGGTTACGCCGATGGTGAGAGCTTGGTCTTGGTAGATGGGTGTAGAGATTGTGATTTAAGGAACTTTAAGATTCATTTTCTAGTTGGGCATTTGTAGAGTCTGTCTTATTGCATTTCAGGAGGGGAAAAGGCCGGCAGTATGTTTTGTTTACCTGATTTCCCTGCCTCCAACCTGCTGAGAATGGTTCTTTGCTTTGGTCTCTGCAGTTCATCAGGTGCTTGTCATTGCTCCTGAGGAATTAATTCCTAAGGGGCTTTACGAGACAGTCTTTGTTAATCTCTAATTTTCCCCTTTCCCCTTGCACCGTGCGGCCACCGCACTCTAAAAGCAGTGCTGATGAACAGATACTATGCACCTGTCCCTCTGGATTGCCACTCACTGTTATGTCTGCCCAGGGTCTAGTATATAGACCTTGTTTTTCTTTTTCTTTTCCAAGATGTATTCATTTTTATGTGTATGTGTATGAGTGTTCTCCTGCATGTATGTACATCATGTCCATGCCTGGTTCCCTTTGTAAGAGCAGCTACTGCTCTTAGCAGCTGAGCCCTCTCTCCAACCCTTAGACTTTTCTTTTGGTTAGTTCCTACTTTCCAGTTCTTGGCTGAGGTGTTAGAGTTTGCATGCTTCTTCTGAAACCCTTACTAGCAAGCCCAGTTCTGTGTTCTTAGGACATCATATAACATTGGACTATAATACAGCATTGCATTGAATTCCTTCTGAAGGAGCTGGCTATATCCTATTCACTGCTCTGTTTTAGTATATAATGTAAAGAACAATACAGGGCATGGGCTGGGTGCTCATCAAGTTAAGCTTCAGGTACTAAATTGTTTCTTGTCGCTCTTGATATAAGAACATTTTGAGTAGACATTCTTAGCAATGTGTGACCTTACAGCTGTATATATTTCTCATTCTGCTTCAAAACTAATTTTTCCCATCTCTTGTAGGTCCATAGAAGATTCTTTATGGGATATCAAGTTCTAAAGGTCTTTGCAGCAAAAGATGATGAGGTGAGTTGGGTGTGGAACTTTGAGATAGTACTACAAAATTGAGCTGTTTTTTAGGGAAGTGGGTTGTTTTGGTCCTTTTTTTTTTTTTGATTTTTGTTTTTTTGAGGCAAGGTTTCTCTGTGTAGTCCTGGCTGTCCTAGAACTCTCTTATACCAGGTTGACCTTAACCTCAGAAATCAGCTTGCCTCTGCCTTCCAGATGCTCGGTTTAAAGGTGTGCACCACCACACATGACCTGCCTTTTTGTTTTAAATGACATGAACAGTTTTCAACAGTGGTGGGAAAATCACCAACCTTTTACTCTGACAATGGAAAAATGATAAATGAGTTTGATTTTGCTTGAGCATAAGACTGGAGGCCACAGTCTTGCACAAAGAGTAACCTTTGACCAGTCTGACTTAGGTGTAGGCATTTCCTGTCAGGTGTTCAGGAGGGTTGGGTCAGGTTGACACTTGCTTAGTGTTTAGTGCTGGTGTGTGGACCTGGAGACTGGGCCTGACCTAGGACCGGATTCCTCTTTCCCCATGTTCCTGAGAGTCTCTACTGTCAGGCTGGCCTCTTTCTGGCTGACAACTCTGATGACTTGCGTGTCCTACACTCACACCTTGTTCCTTGTTTTCTTTCTGAAATATTAAGTCAACACTCAGTATTTCATTGGTGTTGATTTTAACTGAAAATTTCAATACAAAATGTGTTTTAAGAGAGTAAGCAGGCTTCTAAAATCCAAAAGCATGTGTATTAGAAAATAATGAATTTAATGTAGAAGATTGATTTGCGGTGGGAGTCCCTACCGCAAGAGGTATTGGTGACCTCTTTCTCCCCACCTCTGGAATGTGGCTGGCTGCTCACCTAGTAAGTGGTCCTGTGATTGTTGTCTGAGAACAGTTAAAATTAGGAAAAGAAGATGCTTGGCTTCCACTTTACTGGTGGGGTGAGTTCATTACAACACATAGATGACTTCCCATTTGAGAATTCTAGTTCATGGTTTTCTTCTGAATCAAGCCTTCTTAGAGGCTGTGGTGGTCTGGGCTGGTGTGTACTGTTAAACCATGACTTTTTAAACTTCAGCTGTGCATTTAATCCTCACTTGTTTTCCTTTTCCACCAAGGAAACTCTGCTGACTTCATGAGAACTGTTAGGAGGGCAGTGAGAAAATGTTCTATTGCAGAGCTGCATTGAGGCATGTGAGCTGCATTCAAATTTATCATAAGTGACTAATTTCTGTTGTCAAGGTCAACTGAAAACGTAGGAACAGGTTCCTAATAAAGCAGCTTGTGTTTGAAATTAGGACCGGGATTTCACTAGGATGCATGTACATGGGTGTGGTAGATGTTGTGCTTGAAGAACAGAGGAAGGTTTGGGGTTTTATTAGGACCGGGAAATCTGTGCAATTATTTTGAAAGATATCCCATTGGCACATTGGTGCTATGGGGAGTGGGTAAGCCCTGATTGGTGTGCTGTGGAAGTTCCTAGGTAAGGCTAGCTGCAAGGTTATAGCTGGCCGTTCTGCAGCTTTACTAAGTACAGATAGATCTAAAGGTAGGGCAAGCTGTCTCTGATTGTTTCCTTGAGATAATTTGGGGCAGGTATTGGTGACCTGGGTGTTTCTTTTTTCTTATATTCCTTCAATTTCTATTTTTGTGGGTTGTAACAGATACGGTTTTTATATATTATAGGGTCACTTTGAAGTTTTTTTTTTTTAAGATACCTTCATTTCCTAATGGCTCTTTGGTGTCTGTCAGTTTTTGATGTGGTAGTCAAAAATTGGTATTATCTAACTGGAGCTCATGCAATACGTAGGAGAGTAGGGAAAGCGTTGCTGTATGAGACCTTGCAGTAAAAGCTGCATGCAGCAGGCTCGTGTGGGAAGATGGGGAGCAGGAGAGTGATGACAGATGTAGTAGCCATCTTCATGGAGTCTGGGGATGATCATGCGGAGTAGACATTAACCAGTGCTTCACACCAGAGAAGTGAACTGGGGCCAACAGGTGTGGGGTGCTCCAAGATTGCTAACTCCAGGTGGGTTGCTTTATGTGACGTAGTCAGATGCCCGTCTCTGGAAATTTGCCAGCAAGGTCTCCATTAGTACCCATCATGGTCATTGTAAGGGTTGTTAAAGCAGGTAAATATTACTGGTTTTCAATTAAAATATTCTATGACTAACTCCTTAAAATTTTTCTCTGGCTGTTTGCTTATGATTGTGTGTGTGTATGTGTGTGTATGTGTGTGTGTGTGTAGACTGTATACATTTATGTGCTGATTTGCATTGTGTGTGGAAAAGAAGGGGAGAGGAGGAAGAAAAGGAATGGGGACTCAGTTGAGTTAAATGTAGGACTAGTATTGTTACAATATAGAAGATAATCTTTAGCTGGGCAGTGGTGGTGCACACCTTTAATTCTAGCACTTGGGGAGCAGAGGCAGATGGATCTCAGTTAGTTTGAGGCCAGCCTGGTCTACAGAGCGAGTTCCAGGACAGTTAGGATTGTTTCACAGAGAAACCCTGTCTCAAAAAACAAAAACAAACAAATAAAAAAGATCATTAACCCATCATCCTTTATATTAAATATCCTGATTGGTCTTGTCAAAGACACACAAATTCAAATTTCAAACAAATTAGAAATAGTTTCTTCCTCAGACACTTTGCTTTTCTGGTCCTCTTTTATGGGACGTAGTATTAGAACATGCATGTCGTGTTTGCTATGTGTCTCATTTGTACTAATAAAGAACGTATTTGCTCAGTGAAGTCATAGAGTCTTCTTAGTTTTGTGACAGGGCCTTGGATAAACAGGGTTAGCGTAAGTCTTCCTTGAAATGAGGGAGATTTATCTCTTTTGAAATCTGTAGACAATTTTGATGGCAAGCTATTGAGGCTGTAGGTTTGTATGAAGGGGCGGGATGCGGGTTAGCTGTGGTACAGGAAGAGTGTAGTGTTTGGGAATTGGGAAGATGAAACTGAGCAAGGCAGATCTAAAATGGGTTAGGAGACATGGTGGGGTTGTAACCAGAAAGAAATTACATGAGCAGAAGCCCCAGGGGACGCAAAGCACAAGACCCAGCCCTGCTACTGATAAGCTCTACGAGGCTAGAGTAGAACTGTTCCTGGTTAGTAGAAGGGACTGACATGGCTCCTCTGGGCAGGAGTGACAGTGATGGGCTTGAGAGATGGCACATAAGTTGAGTTGAGGGATGAGGAAGGTATTGTCAGGGGCTTTGAGGCCATAGTTTGGTTGGGTGGGAGGAGCTGTTAGGAGAAGTAGGGATACAAGAGGGAAGGGTAGTAGTGGTGTGGCCAGGTGAGGCATCTGGCCGCAGTCTACGCCTGCATCTAGGAGAGTCTGTTTGTGTGGCCATGCTAGAGTTACAGGCACTTGCAGCCTGGATTTTTATGTGGATGCTAGAGACTCAAGCTTAGATGCCAGAGATTTAACATTAGATCTTAAATCAATAAGAAAAAGCACTCTTACTCACTGAGCTGTCTCCCCACCCTCTTAGAAGAGTTTCAAAGATTTTTGAGTCTTCAACTCATGGGACTAGATGAAATAATCATTAAGTTGAATTTTAGAGCAAGAGGAAGAAAGGAAGGCGGAAACTAGACTTTAAGAAGTAGTTGGAAGAAGAAAACAACATGGGGAACAGTGGCCCACACAGAGTAGTAGTTCTGCAGTCAGAGTGGAGAAAGAGGGTCAGGCAGGAAGCTATGGTGAGTTCACCAACCAAAGATTTGGCAGGTAGAAGTCATGGACTCTGGAAGGGAGTTTCATTAAGAAAGTAGAAAGCATAGCTGAATTGAATCAAAGAATGTTCTAAACAGATTCAAAAGGTTTTGAGAAAAAAAGAGATACAGTAGTAATTCATGCAAGGAGAGAGACAGATTTTGTTTAGGAAGGCTGAGTCTTGAATTTATAGAGTGTGGGTTTAAACTCAGAGAAAAGGAGGTCAAAGTTGTAGGGGTCTAGTTAGTAAAGTCGTAAACAGTCACACTAAGAATACTATTGGATCCTGAAGTGTGGAAACGGACGCTGTTTTGTTTTGCCTGTTGGTGTTGTAGATGCAACCCAGGGTTTTGCACATGCTAAGCTGTGGAGACTTAGAAAAGATGCCTGAAACAGGAAATAAGCAGAGACCCCTGTGTGAGTGTCCAGGCCCTGCCGTTTGTGTGGACACTCATATGCTGGACCTGTGCTGACACACATGTTTCTTCCAGGCGGCGGCTGTAGCCCTTTCTTCCCTTATTCATGCTTTGGATGAATTAAACATGGTCGCCATTGTTCGATATGCTTACGACAAAAGAGCGAATCCTCAAGTTGGTGTAGCTTTTCCTTATATTAAGGACGCCTATGAGGTAAACCTGCAGGCCTTTTTCATCATCCCCTGCCCCCTTTTCACCTTTTTGTTTTTAAAAATCCCTTTTTTGAAGTATTGGGGATCCATCCCGTCCAACCCAGGGTCTCACACCTGCAAGGCTATTATTCTTCATTTCCCCTCTGTCCCTTTATTCTAAGCATTGCTTTGGGATCTTGTTAAAATACATATTCTAGTTCTGTAAGTCTGAGTGGGCCCTGTTTATAAATTTCTTGCAAACTCCCAGATAGTGTTGGGATTTGCTGGTTGGTCCGTGAGCCAGCTTTTCAGTTAGAAAACAACATGACTCATGAAAGTATTTAAGGGTCTTTTTATTAAATCAGTAAAGGTGACGCAAGGCTTTCTCTGAGCTCTCATACTTTTGGCCCTTTCAGAGTCACGTGGGAAGAGAAACACCCCCAGTTTAGCCCATAAGGACCATGAATAAAGACTGTGGGTGTGGTTTTATTGTGACACCTGTGGAGTTCAGTGTACTTGAGGCTCTCCTATTTAAAGTACAGATCAGGGTTGCTTTGTTCCCAGTTCCCCTGAGAACTCCATGTGGCCAGGCTGTAAGAGAAGGTAGAGATACTGACTTCCCAGTCAGATGTCCTGCCGTCCAGGCTCTTCCCATTTTTCCTGGTTGGTCCTGCATTTTGCAGTTATTTAGCAGCCTTCCTTGAGACATCTCATTTGTATCTGGATTTTGTCATACTGTTTGCAAGTGTGAAGTTATTAGTAGGAGTCAAATACTTTATTTTACATGTGTCAGATTTAGACTAAGTTTGGAAGTATTTCTGCTGTGCCTCTTCCACAGCTCCTGGGACCACTTATATATAGTTCCATTAATTTGATGGCTTCTGCTTTTTATCTCCTTTCTTTCTCATTAGTGTTTAGTTTATGTGCAGCTGCCTTTCATGGAAGACTTGCGGCAATACATGTTTTCATCACTGAGAAACAATAAGAAGTGCACTCCCACAGGTGAGTTTATTTCCATTTAGCTCACTAATGGCTCTTCACGCACGCTGGTTTTTGGGAAATCACCTGGCTGCAGCTGCTGATGGTGCCAGGACTTCATGGGGTGAAGTAGTTGGATTCTAATCACACACTCCCAATAATGATGAAGCTGGTTCAGCAGGTGTTCTGATAGGGCACTGGGTCTCCTAACCTTCCCAACTGTCTGGTTCTCCCTTCTGACTTATGGCACACATCTGAGGAGCAGCTTGTTGGAGATCTGTTCTCCAGTTGTGAGCAGAAAGTTTGCTCTCGCTTAAGCGAATTTGCGTATGTCCGTGTCCTGCATGCAGTCTGATATAGCTGGGACGACAGTGACGGTATTCAAAGTGCTGTCTCTGCTTTTTTCTTCCTTTATAGTTTTCGGCTGCAGTTCAGTTCTCACTGTTGCTTCTTGCTGGCTTCCAGGAGTTACATCTGGCTGTAGATGTCAGGGTGCCAGAGTGAATCACAGTTATTGGCACTGTCTTCCAGGCAGCTCACAATTTGTGTAGTTGTGTGTGGGCAGAATGTCAACACCCCTCCCCCACCCTTCACCAAAAAATAAACAGCAATGAATGATGATAGAGGTTTTAGGAGAGATCAAGAAATAGAACAAACGATGGTGGATGCTTTAGGTTATATACTGTGTCATCTATGTCACAGTAGGGTTAAGGAATGGGGAGGGGACTTTGCAAATGGAATTCTCTCTATGAATTCTTAGGGATCAGTGTGCTATAAAAATACCAAGAAATCAAATGGGTCCCAGGGCTAGTGTCCTCTCCTCTAGAGCTAGGTCTCTTTCTGTCATGGTGGAGGCATATGTGGACCTGAACATGAGAGAAGTTGTGTGCTGTTGAGTGCGTCTCTGCCTCCTGATTATGAGTTAAGTAATTAAGGAAGCGTTGGGGACTGAGCTAAGGCCTCATGCTTACTAGGCAACCAGTCTAGCCACTGCGCTACACCCAGCCCTCATTCCAAACTCGTGAGAAGTTATTTTATAAATTGGTCTGAATCTAAAAGTTGAACATTTTGATCAGCTGACCTATTTCCTGTGACTCAGTGATTCTTCTTAAAGCTATTGGCACCTTTCCCAAGTTGATGTTTAGGAAGGGGTTTATAATACCAGAGTGATCTAGCAAAAACTAGCAGGTGGGATTCACTGAATGTTTTCTTGTGCAAGAAATAGATCTGAGTTGCCTGATTTATCATTCATGATGGTGGTGGTTGTGGCATTGCTTGAAACCACCTATGGACGTTTCAGACACAGGCAGACAGTGCCTTGGGAATGTCTATATGCCCTTTCATCTTGTGACATTTAAGGAGCAGAGAATGGAAACATAAGGTACTGTTTGAAAGTGCTTACTTTTCCACTTTCTACCCGTGATTGATGTTAGACACAGTAGTTAGTTGGATGGCCTTGTGAACCGCCATGAACCAGCGGCATACAAGGCATACAGGTGATAGGACAGTCAGCTTTCCAGGGAAGACTTGCTTCTTGTCCACGTAGCTTTGGGCTGTGTCATTTGTATTAACTTGGTAGATTTTTACTGAAAGGCTCTTGCTAGGGATTAAGGAAGACATCAAAGGGAAATGGCCATGTTTCTGACATAAGGAACTTAAGAGTTTGAATGGATGTTCTCAGGGGTATGTAGAGTGCCAAATGAAAAGGTGACACCTACAGATTATGAATGTGCTTGTTCTGGTTAGGGGTATCATCCTGTGATGCTGCTGGGCTCTGCTGACAGTTACACAAGGTCTTTAGAAAGCCTCGCTTAATTAGGAAGTTGTTTGTTGTTTGAAATGTTTTTCTCTTTAGCTAATTCTGTTTTAGAAATATTATCTCAGAGGATCCTAAGTATTTTGTTCACATCTCCATAGGAGTTATTATACTTATTTTTTTTATGACAGATATTTTTCTGATACTCCATTGCCAAAGGCTCACTGAATGGTAGAGCTGGAAGAGTCAAGAGGACAGCTATTTGTTTTTTTTTTTCTTCCTTCCTTCCTTCCTTCCTTCCTTCCTTCCTTCCTTCCTTCCNNNCCTTCCTTCCTTCCTTCCTTCCTTCCTTCCTTCCTTTCTTCCTTTCTTTTTTTTGAGACAGGGTTTCACTTTGTAGCCCTGGCTGGCCTGGAACTTTGCTATGTAGATTAGGCTGACTTTGAATTGCCTCTGCCTCCCGAGTGCTGAGGTTAAAGGTGTGTGCTACTATGCCTGGTAGGTCAACTACTTTTTTTTTACATTTGTTTGAATTTTATGTGTATGGGTGTTTTGCTTGCATGTATGTCTGTGTATGATGCATACCTAGTGCCCACAGAAAACAGATGATGGTGTTAGATTGACTAGAACTAGGATTACAGCCAATTGTGGGTGCTGGGAATCAAATCTGGGTCTTTTGGAAGATCGTTTGTGCTCTTAACCTCTGAGCCATCTCTCCAGCCCCCAGGTCTTTTCTCAGATGAGAAAACCAAAGGTCAGCTTAAGTACTTGCGTAACTAGGGGATACTTCTTGGCAGAGCAGGTGCTGTATGACCTGCCAGTGTTGCTGCATTCAAAGGTGGAAAGCATTTAATTTGATGGAGAATAAATAGAAATAATCTTTTTTTTTTCCTGTTTGCTTCTTGGTTCATCGCTGTTTTAAGAGGCACAGCTGAGTGCTGTTGGCGAGCTGATTGATGCTATGAGCTTGGTAAGGAAGAGTGAGGAAGAAGACACTGTTGAAGACTTGTTTCCAGTCTCCAAAATTCCAAATCCCGAATTTCAGAGATTGTTCCAGGTGAGAAAGGCAAGGTCAGCAGTTATGGTTCTCTTCTCTTTTCTTTCCTTTTCTTTCTCCCTCCCTCCCTCCCTTCTTCCTTTTTCTTTTTGAAATGGCTGGCCTAGAACTCAATACATAGATCAGACTGGCTTTAAACTCAACAGAGATTTGCCTGCCTCTAAAGCCATAGGTCAGCAGTGGTTTGGGAACAAGAGGGGAGAGAGCTCGTGCATGGACAGCTTATGGAAACCCCCCCTGAGGAAGTGACCTTGAACAGATATCTAGAAGAGAAAGAAGGAGCCTGATGTGGCGAGGGCCTGGTGCTGTAAGAACTGTAAACCTGGAAGTATGGAGAGCCATTTGTTTAGCCAATCCCATTTGTTTAGAGAGAACTCAGGGAGAAGGAGGGAAACCACTTCTAGGTGTGGACAAGGATTTTCTCAAAAAGACTCTCATCATCAGGAAATAAGGCCAGCAATTGACAGTGGGACCTCACGAAATTAAAACACTTTGCACACAAAAGGAAACAGTTAATGGAGTGAAGAGAGCCAAAGAGTGGGTGAAGAGGTTTTGTCAGCAATACCCCCAACAAAGGATCAGTGTCTAGAACAGAGAACCCATGAAAAGGCCGATGAAGCTCAAGGGAGTCGGGTATTAGGAACACACCAAGCAGGAGGTGAACTCTGAAAGAAATGAACATACTATGGACCGGGAAGGCTTGTTGGTGTGTTGAAAGGGGATGCTGGAGGGAAGAGCACATGGACTTTTTAGATGAAATTGGTGTGGAATTCCTGAGGGGTCCCCAGAATTTGCAGGATACTGACTCCTAAGTGATATTCACTATCAACCCCAGAATTTTTCTTTCTATAGTATGAAAACTTCTTTATTACATTTTCTTTGTTGTAGGGAAACAGTTGATGGAATAGAGTAAATAATATACTTTGTGATGTGAAATTGCAAAAGCTATTCATCTCTTTTTCCTTCAAGATTACTAATATGCAAGCTATTTCTTTACATGTGGGGATAGGGCAGGGGCAGCTTAGTGACACATGTGTGTGCCCAACCCATGGCAGTAATAAATGAAATGGGCTGGTGAGGGTTTGCTCCTGTGCTCGAGTCTGCTTTCATAGTTGTTTTGAGATGTGGTTATTGTCCTCCGAGCCATCCTATTCTGTCTCTTCTGTTTGCCATGAGTCTCAGCCCTTCCAATTAAAGATGAGGGTTGCTGACCAGAGAACAAATCCATATTGGATGTTGGCATCAGTGCTCTAGCCTTTGTGCTTTCCCTGTAGTGTCTGCTGCACCGGGCCTTACACCCCCAGGACCATCTGCCCCCAATTCAGCCGCACATTTTGAGTATGCTCAATCCCCCCCCTGAGATGAAAGCCAAGTGTGAGATTCCTCTTTCTAAAGTAAAGACCCTTTTCCCTCTGACGGAATCCATCAAGAAAAAGGATCAAGTGACTGCTCAGGACATTTTCCAAGACAAGTAAGTATTTGCTATGGTCACCTTTGATTTTTATAGCAGTGCGGGTGTGGGGTGTGGGGGCAAGTCTGGAATTATGGTGCTGCCCAAGGTTTTCTGGAATCACAGAGGGGGTCAGCACAGCTTTTTAATCATTGTGTGGGAATACTAAGTTCTCATACCTGTCCATTAGAGTCATAGGTTATCCTTGGTGTCCACCTGGGCTCAACCTTCTGGCATGGGTTGGCTTTTGCATCAACAGTAAAGTTTCTGTGAATTATACATAGGAAGGCTAAACAGATTTGTGAATACTCAAAGCTGAATTTCCCCCTTTTTAAACGATTTTTATTTTATGTTTATTTCTCTATTTCTGTGTGTGTAGGTCAGAGAACAATTTATGGATGTTGGTTCTTTCTTTTATATGGGTTTCAGGATCAAATTCAAGCTGTTGGGCTTGGCCACAGGTCATCCTGCTTGTCCTGAATTGTAAAGAGCTGGGGATGGCAGGGGCAGGCTGAGTATCATAAGGTTTCTGTGGTGGTGGTGAAGTGTCAGTAAGATAGATCTTTGGAGGGAAACTGAGGAGAACAGTGAAAGCCATGGCCTGTTAGCTGCTCTGCTAGCGCATCCCTGACATGCTGATTATGGCATTAGGGAGGTCTTTGCAGGCTAAGGAGTGAAATGCATTTCGTATGATATGTCAGCCCAGCTTGCAAATGGCTGATGAGTGTTTCTCTTCACATTTTGTTCAGAATCTATATTAATTTCCATATAAACAAAAGTAAGCCAGAAGAAATTGTTCACTATCTAGAATCCTTTGGGTATGTGACATTGACTGGTTATTGGTGAGTTTTTTCTTAAGCAAGCCAAAGTAATATTTCTTTCTTTTGCCTTTTGAAATTTGACATCAGACTATGATCCTCCCCGCTGCCCCGTTTTCTTTTCTTTCCTTCCCACAGCTGTATCTTCAGTGCCAAAGTAAGGCTTGCTATTTATAAATACCCAGTGGAAAAGATGAATAATTTCCAGAAACTTCATTGGTTTCTATAAATCAATGTTTGGTGAGTTATTGTACAAGTGGAATAGAAAGCTTTGCATTTTTCATAGCTTCCCAGAGGTAAACAGCCCAAGCTTTGTCAGAATTGAAAGAAAAACAAAACAAAACAAAACTGGATTGATTCTGTTCATGAACTCCTATGGCACCCTGGAGAGGCTTATGGCTCTTTTGTTCTATCCTGCCTTCTACACAGGAAGCTTCTCCCTAAAAAATGCACTTCACCTCCATCTTTCTCTGCCCGTACACCACTGGAGCCAATTCATAGCAGCTCCTTACTCTAGTCTCACCGCAATCACAGGGCCATTCTGTCCTGGCATTAAACTTCAGTGCGTGATCTTGATTACCTTCTGGTACTGTGGGAAAGCAATGGACCCTTTCTTCTCTTCTTTGATTAAAATGTTAAGTTAGCTGGTTAAAACCCAAGCCACAGAGACCCAGAAGGCTGTTGTGCTGTGACCTGATCCCTGCAGGGATTGCACCTTCAGCTGTGGTCCTGTCACTCCTTGCCCTGGAAGCCTGGGGTACTCAGTTTGTTGTCTTTGCTCCTGTGGTAGTGTGCAACACAGACCAGCAATCTTCCCGGGGCCTGGGAACTAGCTCAGGCATGAGTGCTTGAATACATTCCTGCTCTCTACCTTTTATTCTCCGAAGCTTGCCTTAGTTGTTAAGAACTGTAGAAGCAATGAAGTTAGCACATATTTACTTCAAGTGTCTTTCACATGGATTATAAACCCTCCATTTTAATGAAAAGATTCCAGTTAATCTTAAAGGTTATTCTAGGAGGAAAAACCAGATTGCTAATACTAAGCTGTATTTTGTATTTATTAACCATCCTTGAATCCAGTTTACCTATTTCTAGTAGACAAATAAGGGACTAAGATTTGGGAATGATAGTTGTCTACTGAGGAAAATTTATAGTTAAAAAAAGTCTTATGTAAGGAGTTAGTAGTTTTTATACCAGTGATGTCACTTGATAGGATTTCGGTTAAATAATTTTATCTGTGTTACATGAAGGGGCCTGCCATTCTGTAACATGA
>LOEQ01004907.1:166630-182157 GCA_001685075.1 Bramus lutescens | reverse complement strand
ATATATATATATATATATATACCATTCACAAACAAATGTAAAAAGAGATTAGAGATTATTTTTCCCATAAAGACTATCATCCATAATTGAAGGAGAAAAGAAAGAAAGCATTCAGTGATGAACAATTTGAATTATTCTTTTTAACTAATGATTCCTAGAGAGAATATTAGAAGGAATATTTAAACTGAAGAACAGAAGACACCGAGCAAATAGGCTACAGCTTGAAAGTAAACTATTCTATAATTGCTAAAACACAAAATAGAATTAAGAACACAAATTATGTAAAAAAAAGACATCAATTTATGAACAACTTTCAATACTAACTTTATGTATTAGTTGCTGTGGGAGCTCCTTCAGCCAACAGCCTTTAAGATATCAGTCTACTTGGGCATGGTCTCTTATATTATAAACACAGCTGTAAAGCAAGTGCTGTCTTTACTACTTCCTGCTGCTGGATTTGGTTCCTGTTCCCCATTCATGCAGAGGACTCTGATCTAGGACTATAATTTGTGAGTCTACCCCTAAATAAATAACACTTATTCATACATAATTCTGAACTAGTGTGTGATTATTTTGTAACATCCATCATCATTTAGTGACCTCAAGTACTTAACCAAAACAGACATGCTAGCTGAATTATTAATAAAGAAACAAAATCCATCTTTTACTTGTCTACAAGACACCACTTTACCTTCAAAGAGAAAGGGGCACATTAGACTGAAACAAGAAAATAAAATTATTCAAACAAAGGACTGCGAACAAATATAAAAATTTTCTTAAATTAAAATTAATCAGAAAAGATAAAGAAGGACATGATGGGGGATTCCCCTCTAGATGCTGTGAGTACAATAAAGAAACTGTCTTGGGCCTGCACAGAGCAGAACAGAGGTAGGTAAGAAAAACTAAACTGAATGCTGGGAGAAAGAAGTTGGATTCAGGAGATGCCATGGAGCCACCATAATGGAAAGACTCGAGCTGCCAGCTGGAACCTTGCTGGAATGCCATGATCCTCATGGTAAAATGTAAAATGATAGAAATGGGTTAATTTAATATGTAAGAGCTTGCTAGGAATATGCTAGAGTCATTGGCCAAGCAGTGTTTTAAATAATATAGTTCCTGTGTGATTATTTCTGGAGTCTGGGTGGCCAGGAAATGAACAAGAAGCGTCTTACAACAAATTGTTGCTCCAACATGTGCTAGTTAAGTCCACATAAAACCTGAGAGGGCTTGGAAAGGAATTCTAGACACTAAGAAAGCAAATTTTAAGCACTTTTTTTTCCAGATGGGTTCTGCTTGCTGACAGCATGCTGCAGCTCAATTAAGAGAGGTCTTCCTGATTCAGTAGTAGCAGGAAAAAATGGTTTCTAAACAGCAGCACAATACGCTCTGACTCTTTCAGAGCAGAGTGGTATTTGTTTGTCCAGTTACTTGTGTGCCCACTTGGAGTCAGGACAAAAGTAGCTGAGACCATATCCACTGCCCAGCTCTCTCCACTGGGCAGGCAGCAGAATCAAGTCTACTAGGTGTTCACAAGCAGGAGAGCACGGCAGATTCCTCACACCATACAAAGAGATATTTCTAGGCCATGCAGTATGCTGCATGGCAGATTTAGCTCTTACTCAGATAAGAAAGGTTTATATGCTGCAGAGTGTTTCCCAGAGTGGAGGTTGTGAGGATGACTCCCATAGGGTAGTCTCAGAGGAAGTAAACATGCTGTTGGACTAGACAGAACCAACAGTCAGGGTCCTGTTGGCCCTAGCCACGCCCACTTAGCATTAAAAAATGGTTCTGGTCATAAAAGACATACAATAAAGACAAATCCATATTTTAAAAAAAGACCTCTCAATGGGTCCCAGTGTTGGATAAATGTCCATAGGCTTGAGAGAAGAAAAAGAGTATAGAAAGTTATAAGATGAAGGAAATGTTTTCTAAAAAATAAAAAGGGTTTAAAGAGTCAGAGTAAACTTGTAGAAGAAGTAACAGGAGTGAAAAAGTAAGCCATGTAAAGATGGAATATATACAGAATCTGGATTATGTATACTATTGTGTTTTCTTTGAGTTTTTTTTTACTGTTAAAAAGCTATGTACCAATAGACATTTCATTGTATGGATGGCTAAGCTTAAACAACATAAAGGAATCTTGGTTCCAAAATTTTAGTCTAAGGGTTTGTTGTTTTGGAAAAGAGGTTCTGCTTTGGTTTCCACCAAAAATCCATGAAATCCTTCCATTGCTGTAGTTTGATGGATCAAGACCCCTCATAAAGTCACCAGAAACACTCCCCAAATATTACTTTGCCCAAGAAAAAGCAGGAAGCAGTTTGAAGAGAACTATATCCAAATTCCCTAAATGATTGTTTATGAATGTTTGTTTACATTTAAAGGTGGATATGCTATAGAGATTTGCATTGGTGTGGATCTTGTTTTGTTGATACAAATTTAAGGTCAATTTTGTTATATGTACATTTCTGCCCTTGATTAAGGTATTGTGTTTGTACAGCTTGTTTTAAAATGTTATGTATAAGTAATTAATACAGGTTAATAGATAATCATCTATATTAGCCAAGCTTGTAATCATGTTAGGTAGGTTTCCTAGAGAAATAGAAATATATTTCAGTCTTCAAATCTTTCAGAGACCTTCAGAATATGGCATTTAAAATGTTTTAATAACTTAGGACTTTTCACGACATGAGACACATTTGCTCCAGGCAGCACTAATTACTTCAAGAGGATGATAGGCATTGAAGAGGCTCCTTATGGAGTTTGCTAGTCATTTGGGCAAGAAACTGCTCTTGCCTGGACTGCTTGATGTTACGCTGTGAGAAGTGGACATGCAGGACCCACAAATAAATGACTGCTAAACTTGCCTGAAGGTAAGATTGTCCTTCAGGGTTCTGCTGCATGAAAGAGTCTGCCAGACATTCTGCAGGACACAGAAAAACAGTGACTGTCTGGCGTGGGAAAATTGTTTATATTCTGTCAATTATGTTTTAAATAAATGCTGATTGGCCAGTAGCCAGTCAAGAAGTATAGGTGGGACAACCAGACAGGAAGTAGAGGTGGGTCAATGTGAACAGGAGAATTCTGAGGAGAAAACCCATTTCTCTTCAGTTCTGCCTAGAAACACAAGAAGGAAGATGTGACCTGTCGCACGGAGAAAGGTACCAAGCCATGAGGTTAACATAGATAAAAATAATGGGTTAATATAAGTTATAAGAATTAATACAAAGCCTGAGCTAATGGGCCAATCAGTTTATGACTTATGTAGACCTCTGTGTGATTTTCTTTGGGGCTTACTGGCTGTGGGAACTGGGCTGGACAGAAACCCCAACAAGCAGGCCCTCATGTTACAAATGTTGAGCTGCCAATATAGGCAGAACTGTCTTTGAAATTTCCTGCTTCATGGAAAATTCTGCTAGATACTATGGACCTGTATGCTGAAGATGGATGCCTCAACAGTACAGATGAACTTTGGGTGACCGTCCAGGTAGCAAGATGTCTCTGTCAATTCTAGACTTTGGGAAGTTTCCAACAATGCACTTCCTGTTTACATAGGCTATATTATATCCTTCTGGAGTCATTGATGGAGTTGAAGAATAGATAGTTATAGTTTTCCTTAGTTATGATCAAAGATAAAGTAGATATAAATATTGTAACTATAATTCTTGCTTGATACCTGTCCTGTTACATGTAATTTTACTATGTTATCGTTCAAACCTTCCTTTCTATTTAAGCAGAAAAGGGAAGTGATATAGGATTCCCCTCTGTATTCTGTGAATACCATTGGTTAATAAAGACACTGTCTTGGACCTGTGCAGAGCAGAATAGAGGTAAGGGGGAGAACTAAACTGAATGCTTGGAAAAAGAGAACAGACTCAGGAGATGCCATGAAGCCACCAGAATGGAAAGACATGAGCTGCCAGCAGGAATCTTGCTGGTAGGTCATGAGAATCATGGTAAAATATAAAAAAATAGAAATTGCTTAATTTAATATGTAAGAGTTTGATAGAAATATGTTAGAGTCATTGGACATGCAGTGTTTTAAATAATATAGTCTTTGTGTGATTATTTCTAGAGTCTGGGTGGCCAGGAAGTGAATAAGCATATTTCTACAACAAGGACACTTCATTCTGGGCAAGGAAACATTAAATAAGAAGATATTACTATTAAAAACATATACACATTAATTCTGGTATAGCCAATTTTATGAAAATCACATCAATCATGGAATATGTCCCTTAAGTTGTTGATCATAGAAATACAATAGACTCTAAAACATATTGGACTACTGTCATTACCATTAAAAGTAAGATTCTACTGATGAAGATACCACCCAGTTCAGACTTTGGACTTGGAGGAATCTATCTTCAATTACAGAAAGCCTCCTGCTTGGCACATGTCTTCCCTTGTATTAGAACATGCTGTGCACAGTATCAAGGGAGACAAGCAATTAGCAGTCCTATCCAGTTACAAAGGCTATGAGTCTAAACAATGATAAGTATGGAAGGATATCCCTAATGACTAATGACTCAATACTGGCAGTTTTATCTTGCAGGTAACCAACAGCTATGTAATTGGCCTTAAAGCTTGATTAATGTGAGAGAATTCATGCTAACACTCTACACTTAGCCAACTACTGAAGTAATCATAGATTCTAGAGGAAAATATACTAATGCCATTTCTCTAAAATGTATATTTTCTAATTGTCTTCTAAAAACTTATGCTTATATCAACAGATAAATTTACTTATCACTGTTCAACAAAAAAGGCTGTTACAGAATCCCACACCTGGTCAAAATGTAAAAAATATGTTACTACAGCAGGTTCAATCTCAATTGATACATACTTAACAACAACTATACCTGTGGCACAGGGAAATGATGGAAGAGTTGAGAGTTAGAGTTTCTGTTGTTGTGAAGAGACACCACTACCATGACAACTCTTATAAAGGTAAACATTTAAGTGTGGTAGCTTGCTCACATTAAAGAGGTTTAGTCCATTACCATCATGGTGGGAAGCAAGACAATAGGCACACACATCTGGCGCTACAGCAGTAGCTGAAAGTTCTTACATCTTGACTTCCAAGCAACAGGAAGTGTTCTGAGATAATGGGTGGTATTTTGAGCATATATAAGGCCTCAAAGTCTACCTCCACAGTCACATACTTCCTTCAAAAAGGCTTCAACAAAGCAATACCTCCTAATAGTGCCACTCCTTTTGGGGTTCATGTTTTTCAAAGCATCACAAGAAATAGTAATCAAACGAATGAGATCACAGGAGGAATTGGAATATGAGAGAAAATCAGGAGTTAGACAATTGTATGATTTGCTTGTAATATATGTCTTGGGAGATCAAGATAGGAGAATTAAGAATTCCAGGCTGGCTTATGAGGTATAATAAGTTAAGGACATGCTGGGAAATATAAGATCTTGACACAAGATGCAAAAAAAGCATCCAAATTTAAAGCAAAAATATATGTGATTATATTCTGAATTATACACACATAAAAAGAGAAAGAGAAAGTAAATAACAATTAAATGCAAAAAATACTCTCAATTCTATCAAATCTGATGTCAGCTTTTCTGATAGTTTCAAGAATCTGTCAATGTAATCCACCATTTAAACAAACTGAAAAATAAAAACCACATGATTATCTCATTAGATGCCAAAAAACTTTAGACTAAATACAACATCCCTTTATGATAAAGGTATTGGAGAGAGCAGGGATACAAGGAACATACTAAACCATAATAAAGGCAATATACAGCAAGCCAATAGCCAACATCAAACTAAATGGAGAGAAACTTAAAGCAATTCTACTGAAATCAGGAACAAGACAAGGTTTTCCACTCTCTCCATATATATTCAATATAGTGCTTAAGGTCCTAGCTAGAGCAATAAGAAACCAAAATGAAATCAAGAGTATACAAATTGGAAAAGAAGTCAAACTCTCACTGTTTGCTGATGATATGATAGTTTATATAAGTTATCCCAAAATTTCTACCAAGGAACTTCTATGACTCATAAACAGTTTCAGTAATGTAGCAGGATACAAGGTTAACTCAATAAAATCAGTAGCCCTCCTATACACAGATGATAAAAGAGCTGGGAAAGAAATCAGAGAAACAACACCCTTCCAATGCCACAAATAGCATAAAATATCTCTGAGTAATTCTAACCAAACAAGGGGAAGACTTGTATGACAAGAACTCTAAATCTTTGAAGAAAGAAATATAAGAAGACACCAGAAAGTAGAAAGATCTCCCATGTTTTGGGGCAGGCAAAATTAACATAGTAAAAATGACAATCTTACCAAAAGCAATCTATAGATTAGAAGCAATGCCCATTAAAATTCTTCACAGACCTCAAAAGAAAGGTACTCAGCTTCATATGGAAAAGCAAACCCCAAAGATAGCCAAAACAATCCTATACAATAAATGAACTTCTGGAGGCATCACAATCCCCCACTTCAAACTCTCCTTCAGACATACAGTACTGAAAAAAGTCTGGTATTGGCATAAAAACAGACAGGTGGACAAATGAAACCGAATAGAAGACCCAGATATCAATCCACACATCTTTGAACACCTTATCTTTGACAAGGAAGCAAAAAATCAAATGGAAAAAGGAAAGCATATTTAACAAGTGGTGCTTGTATAACTGGATATCAACATGTAGAAGAATGAAAACTATCACCATGCACGAAACTCAAATCCAAATGGATCAAAGATCAGCATAAAGCCAGACATACAGAACCTTATAGAAAAGAAAGTGGGAAGTATCTTGAAAGCATTGGCACAGGAGACCACTTCCTAAATATAACCCCAGCAGAACAGACACTGAGAGAAAAAATAAATAAATGAGACCTCCTGAAACTAAAAAGCTTCTGTAAAGCAAAGGACATGGTCAATAAGACANGGTTGTGGGGAAAAGGGAACACTTCTGCATTGCTGGTGGGAATGCAAGCGGGTATAGCCCCTTTGGATGTTAGTGTGACGATTTCTTAGAAAATTAGGAAACACCCTTCCTCAAGACCCAGTAATACCACTTTTGGGTATATATCCAATGGACGCTCAATCACGTCATAGTGCCATCCTGGCTAGCATAACATTGTTCACCTTGTGGCTCATTCAGTGTTATGTGGTGAATCTAATTTTAACTCCCATTAATACAAATAACTGCTGACAGGATCATGTAACCAGTAGGAAAAGTAGGTCCTGGTTCACAATGGTTTTTGTTTGTTTGTTTTTATTATTATCATTCAGGAGGTGCTTTGGGACAATGGTCTTTTACCCTGTAAAGATTTGTTACTTTTATTTTAGTAAAATGCTGATTGGTCAGTAGCCAGGCAGGAAGTATAGGTGGAGCAACAAAGCAAGAAGTACAGGCAGGGAAACCAGAACAGAAGAATTCTGGGAAGAGGAAAGAGTCAGTTTGTAGTTGTAACCCAGATACAGAGAAAGCAAGATAAGAATGCCTAGCTAATAAAGGTACCAAGCCACGTGGTTCATAAGAATTATGTGTTAAAATGTATAAATTAGTTAATTAAAAGCCTGAGCTAGTAGGCCAAGTAGTATGTAATTAATACAGACCTCTGTGTGTTTCTTTTGAACTGAAGAGCTGTGGGATTGGGTGGGACATAAACTTCTGTTTACAAGTGCTGCCAACTTGGACAACTGAATCCACTTAAAATCTGAGAGAGCTTGGGAGGTAATTCTAGACATAAAGGAACAGAGTTAAGCATGGCTTCTTTTTAGCAGCATTTTCTCAGGTGGGCTCTGTTTTCTAGAGGCAAGTGCATCTCATTTAAGAGAGGCTTCTGGACTCAGCTTTAGCTGCGAAAACCTTGCAGCTCTTTTACAAGGCCTTACCACAAAACACTTAAATGTTGTTGATGAATAGCCAATAGCATGCTTTTTGGTGGTGGCAGGGACCTTGAAACTCCATAGTGTTGTGGCAATAAATATGGCTTCTGGCCAGTACCTCCACCATGAGTCTAGACTCTCAGAAAGCTAAGGAATGGGGTGGATCCTGCCATCAAAGCTATGGCTTTAATCCTAGCAAATTAAAGACTCATGTGATCAGAAAAAGAGGGATATACAGTAAAGATAGATCAGATGAAGGAAACCACTAAATGGTCTAGGGTGTGTTTAAAAATATATGTAGGCTTGGGAGAGAAACAAAAAAGGAGGATAAAGTCCTTAAAATAAAAAATAAAGAAAGAGAATAGTTGGGTGTGGTAGCGCATACTTTTAATCCCAACACTTGGGAGGCTGAAGCAGACAGAATCTCTGTGAGTTCAAGGTGTGGTGGCACAGACCTTTATTCCCAACACTTAGAAGGCAGAGGTGGATCTCTGTGAGTTCACAGACAACCTGGTCTGCTGAATGAGTGCCAGAACAGCCAAAGATACACAGAGAAACCTAGTCTCAAAAAAACAAAAATTAAAAAGAAAAAATTCGAGTTTAAAATAAAGCCATGCAAAGATGGAAAACACACAGAGAGTCTAGATACTGTGAGTTATTATGTTGTCTTTGAATTGTTTGAATGCTGAGAAAGGAACAACAGCTGCTAAAAGACATTTGATTATAAATGCTGCTTGATTAATCCAATATATATATTTTGAAAATGTCTTGACTTCAATATTTAAATCAAAAGATATATTACTTCTGATTAGAGATTTTGCTTTTGTCTGCAAAATAATGAGAGGCTGTGTATTTATTCTGGGTTAAGAAAAAAAAACACGTTTGATCAAGGAAGACCCCCTGATAAATTTGTAGTAGGAGTGGATGGCCCAGATATCTGAATTCTACATCCAGAACAGCCTCAAGACTGCTGGCTGAGATGATCAAGTCTCAAAGAATATTTCAGTCAGGACTTGACCATAATCTTAAATTTTCTTTAGGTCTCCATAAGATTATAGTGCCCCTAATCATCAGGAAGTAGCCTGGATAACTATGCCTGCATTCCTAAAAAAAAAAGAATCATGGATGTTTGTCTTTGTTTAGAGTGTTGGTTACAAGTTTTCATGGATAATGGTCAGGAAGAAAGATAAACAAAGAAATCACAGAGTTCTTGTTTTGAAAAAATATGGGGAGTGCTGTGGGACATTGGTCTTCTACCCTGTAAAGATTTGTTACTTGTATTTTAATAAAACGCTGATGGTCAGTAGCCAGGCAAGAAGTATAGGCAGAGCGACAAGAACAGAAGAATTCTGGGAAGAGAAAAGAGTCAGTCTGCAGTTGTAGCTCACATGCAGAGGAAGCAAGATAAGAATGCCTCGCTAATAAAGGTACCAAGCCACATAGCTAACCCAGACAAAAATTATGGGTTAAGATGTAGAAATCAATTAATAAGAAGCCTGAGCTAATAGGCCAAAGAGTATATAATTAATGTAGACCTCTGTGTGTTTCTTTGGGACTGAATGGCTGTGTGACTGGGTGGGACAGAAACTTCTGTCAACAAGGGGGGGCCCCTAAACACCTTTTCAATGAGGCTGTTACTGTTTCAAGGATAAACTAAGATCAAATTCTAACCTATATTACCAAAGTGTTTATAGAAAGAAAGACTCCCAGTGAATCCAAGAGACAGAGCTTGATTTCACAATTTGTACAGTACTTCTACCTGAGGGCACTAGTAAAAATGGAGAAAATTGTATACAAAATCTAGTTCACAACACTGTTTACTTGATAAGAGACAGGGAGAGGGGTCAAAAAGTTATTAGGCTCAAGATCAAGCTAGAAATGTTGTAGAAATAGTCTGTCTAGGTTCAGTGAACTTAATCATTTATTCCTTTTCAAAAGTAGGCTACATTTTTTTTATCAATTTTTACTACACTTAGTTATTGAAAAGCAATTTTTGCGAGACATCCAATATTAGTATTTTGAAGTAATGGGAAAATCACTCTATAACTTTCCATGTTGTCATGTTTAATGTAGGTTTCAAATGTTATGCTGTAGTATAAAAATATTTTGAATCTGTCTCTATGTATAACAGCACTAGGATATATAAACTAAACAATGAAGCTTGATCTTTCCTTACAGGGAGAACACTTACAGCAAATTTTAAAGATGACCTTTTGTTGAAAAACAATTCAGTGTTTGTTCTTCTGATGAAGAATGACATGCACATGATTGTTCACTTTTAGTAACTCCACAGTTCAAAAAGTCAAATATTTGTTTCCAGAGAGATGCTAGAATTAAGGAGGCATTAATTAAAGGAATACTGAGGGAAATCACAAAAAGGGAAAAAAACTAAAGAGAAAAGGGATTAAAACTTAGAATAATCCTTAAACAATAAACTACTACCAAAAGCTACCACCTCTTAATTATTGTTTATTTGCTTTTCAAATTTTGTTTTTGACCCTGCAGTGTGAGGACTTAAGCCTAAATCCTCAAGCATTGTGGGCAAGCAACTACCCCTGAGTACTTTCCAAGACTCTACTATTTATTGAATTTGTTCAGGAACAAAAAGCAAGTGCAAAAGATGGATCTCTTTTTAAAAGGCATGCATGTTTGAGTATTTCTATTGTTATAAGTTCACAACACAGGTTTATTTATCCTTTCAGTAATTTACTTACATGTTTGTCAGTAGGTTTCTATTTCTCCAGTTGTTTGCTAAGCCCTGTAATATTCTGTAGAAGGCAGAAAAGTATGGTTCTTATCTCATGAATGAACCTTAAATCTAATCAGAAAGTTTTTGGGTTTTCCTGTAACATTTATGTTACCAATTCAATTCACATTGGGGTTTATCTTGCAAAAATATTCATATAGTTCACAGGGTTTGCAGCTAGATAAAACTGATGATGAATTTTCTTATCTAGTCTCATGTGAAGCACCTTTCAGAGTTAGGGAAACTTCCAGCTTCATTTGTTTATATTCTAGGACTCAAAAACTACATTCTTCAATAAGCCTTATAACAAAGTTCTGGATGAAACAGCTTGTAATGTTTGAGAAATCTATAGTATCTCAATAGCCAAGAACTCCAAAAGGCAAAATCCATTGGACTTTTTATTTGTAAACCTGTAGTGCAGCCATCAGAAACCAATAGCTATTCAGCTATGGATGAGGCTGTATGAAAACCTCCCCCACCATGCTGGGATGTTTGCTAGCTTGAATCTGTGTAGATTTTCTGAAGGCAAACACAATTACTGTGAGTTCGTGGGTGCAGTGGTCTATCATGTCCCAAAGACACCATTTTGTGTAGCCTTCCTCATCTCTAATATAATCTTTCTGTCTCCACTCTAAAATGTCATTATCAAACACCTTCTAAGAAACTACAATCAGCAGTTACATTTCTAGGATTGAAATTTGACATTTTTTTCTACATTTGTATTACCAAAAGAGGGTGTTTAGTAATCCTATGTGACTTTTATACATCTATCAAGTAGAAACAACACTGCCTTCTCTCTTAGATGGAAAGTATACAAGGGAAACAGTTATGTGTACATTGGAATTAATGTACCTCTGGTAAACTGAGCTAAAGAAAATGCCTACTGCATATAGAAGTAAGTGAAAACACATTCATGAAATATTTATCCCCAACTTTGATTCTATCTTTGCAGTTTTACCTGTTCAAAGGTAGGAATTTTTCTTTTATCACCCAGCTTTATTTTTAACTAAAAAGGAGTAAACATGTTTACTTATAAATGTGAACACAGTAGCTAGGAAAATAATACCAAAAACTCGGAAAGATTTAGAAAATATAAATTGTAGCTTCAAGACCCATAACATCTGAAGGGACCTTATGTTGCATGCAGAAAAGTAATCCATTCTCCTCTAAGATTTGTCACATGCATTTGTAGAATTTTTGAGCCTAATGTTCTTTCTAGGGATAAAATATTGGATGTTATTTCCAATCATCTTTTATAATATTCATATTTTTGAAAATTTGACTAGTAATAACTTAGATTTAAAACAGTTCTACAAACAACTATGCTCATGTAGTATGATGATAATTTAATATGAGAGAAATTGGATCTTATTTATTGAAATATGAGACAACAAAAAAGATCACTGAAGTACAGTAACAAATTTTAAAAATGAATGATCAACATAGTAGTCTTTGCTCTACAAATATTAAACTCCTGAACTATGTATACACACACACAAGCATGAACACACACACAAACATATGTTTTCAAACTTTTTAATTTGCCCCTTGGTAGTTGAGAATATACCACAGAGCCATAATGTATTTACATACATAATGACTATTTCTTTTTAAACTTTTGGCAAGATTAAATGTTATGTGCTGTCTCGATACAAACTGAGGTGTAAAAGCCAGGAAACAAATTGTTATCTAATAAGCCTTCAACATCTTAGAACCTAAGTTATGGTAACTGATATTCTACTGCAATGGATTGTTTATGAGTAAAATCTAACTAAGGAAAGATCTACAAAGCATTAGCTACAAATGAATCTTAATCATTTCTGAGTATGCCAGACAAAATCATAAGTTATTTTATTTCAGCTTTTTATTTCTTTATCATTATTATGTGACTTTATCTGGGAAGATTTGGACAATGCCAGTTTACTTCAGATTGGATTAAGATGACAGAACAATGAAAGTATTCCATGTAATTCTAGTTTAGTGAATCAGTTGCGTGAGGATGCTTAGAGGAGCAGACACATAGGTTTGACATCAGAAGCATGGATGACTCAAAAATAGCTGCAGTACTAAGAATCCCAACTATGCATGATGACTCATGAAATTTCTATCTCTGAAACTTCATGCCCACCTTTCATCTGTTTCTACTGGAATGGTTTCTTTTCACCAGAAATTGCTTACTGCTTATTGAGCCTAGGAGATAGGCCTTGGGAATCTTTTAACTTCCATGAGCTTCTGGAGCCTTATAAGTTTCCTTACCTCCTGAACATCATGAACAAATTCTCCTACTTACATGAGAGAATCTTTTAATTTGAAGAAGATAGCTACACATTAGTGTAACTATTTTTTTCAGAATTCCTTTTCTGAGCATCAGAATAGGGAATAGAAATTATTAAGTAGTTTCTTCTAGTTATGGCTGAGCATTATCCTACTATATCAGAGAAAGTCATTTATTCTCTCAAGAGATTTGCATCCTGAATCTGTGTAGTAGCTCCAGTCTACTGCTTAAAGCCCATGTCCCTGAGTCATTAACTCAGGCTGATAACAGCAGTATTCTAAGAACATAAGGACATAAATGGAATTGTTTAGAAGTCAATATTGTTGGCAGATCTTATTCATTTAACACAATAATAGCAGCTGTTTCCTCACTAGTACATATTACCTCCATGCCACTGGGTTTATCTATGTCATACATCATCAGATAGTGGGCATCCCTGTAGTGTAGATCTTCAATAGAACCAGAACAATGTTATTACCATAACAGTAATCCCACCCTTGTATCAGTGAGCACATTTTGCGGATCACTTAGTTCGTGGAGACTACAAGGTATATCACTGAGCAGAACTTTCAGTGACAGTCTGATCCAATAGTTTGTACAGGACCCTCTGGAACTTCAAAATTCCTTTTACAAGGACAGAGCTATTACCACACTCCCAATTTTATTCCTCTGAGTACTGCAGTCAAAGTGCACCTTGCATGGCACATGCACTAGATGGTGTCTTACCGTCCATTTATTGTATGCAACCATCGTGGGTAGAAATTGAGATATTTTATACTTCATAGGCCCTAAGCTCGCCAACAATCAATCATAGGGAAGTAGCCAACTCCTGAGACATGAATTTGTACCCAAATACTTGATGGCTCTTACAAGTATTCTTACCCATCCACACAAAGGACCTTTCTTCAAATTTATTAACTGCATTTTTTGCTCTGCTTCCAAGAGATTTTACAAATCTATAAGACAGTTAAGAGTTAGCATTACAGCGTACAATAAGGACATTTTAAAGTCATATGAAAACTTACCACTATTGCATAAGTTTCATAAAATATGTACAAATTCTTATTAAAAGGAATCAAATGAAGTTACTGCATAATGTAGTCAAGAAATCCTCATCAAAAATGGGATGATAATGACACCTGATCTAAAATTTACACCTATCAGAATATTAAATAGATTAACCTCTTTTCTCTTTTACCATAGTAAGAACATAGTAAGAATAACAACACAAAAAGCAAACAAGAAATCCATAACTGACTATGCTAGGCATAATAGATCACGTCAGCAATCCCAACTTTTGGGAGATTGAGATAGAAGGACACTATCATGTGTTTAACTCGTGTCTGGACTACTAATGACATGCCTGTGAAGCCAAACAAAGCACTGACAATAACTAAACAACATAAAAGCAAGCAAGTCAACAAACTAAACTCTTCTGTTTATCTTTCATGTCTCTATATTTCCTTTATGTAATCTGTCTCCCATTGGCATACAAGCTATGTGTTCTTCCTACTTGATCCATCAATAAAACTCATCATTTCGCTTTGTATTTGCTCTATTGATTTTGGGTTTTTTTTTTTTGCTTTCATGAATTAAAATTGTATTGACTGATTATTAGAACCTATACTGGTTTATCAATATTAAGTAAATCCATTCTTTTCTCTTCTGTTTTTAAATATAAAATGTCAGCTATAACAAAATAAACGACAGGAGGAATATTCTGCAAAGATGAAAAGAATGTACACACCTGGAGATCTCACGGCCAAATAAAGGCACAGCACTGAATTTTGCAAATGTTCATTTTTTTGCCCATCCCCTCTTGCTGTTTGGAAATACAATTAAAATGTCTCTTGTAATTCCAGTTCTTCTGTGCTGTATTAGGTACAGTTCTATGTATTGTGTTATCTGGGAAGCTTTCCACATTCTATATGCCAAGGGCAATGCTTTGGTACTGTATATAACAGGGCTATATTATCTTTGTATAGTTTTAAGATAAGACCATTTTGCTGTAACCCATTTATAAAAAATGTTGATGTACAATGTTAAAACACCAGTATTCAAATCAAACTTATTTCTAAAGAGTTTTTTCTATCTTATTACTCTAATTGTTCACCAATCTAGATGCAGTGCAACCTGGAAAATGAAGCCAATAAATGAGTCAGACTAAAGTCTCATGAATAGAAAACTTCATTCAGAGTACCAGGATTAAAATCAACATGTAGAAGAATGAAAATAGACCCATGTCTATCACCCTTCACAAAACTGAAGTACAAATGGACCAAAGACCTCAACATAAATCCAGACACACTGAACATTATAGAAAAGAAAGTGGGAAGTACACTTGAATCATTAACACAGGAGACCACTTCCTAAATATAACCCCAGCAGTACAGACACTGAGAGAAACAATTAATAAGTGGGACCTCCTGAAACTGAAAAGCTTCTGTAGAGCAAAGGACATGGTCAACAAGACAAAACAACAACCTACAGAATGGGAAATGATCTTCACTAATTCCACATTAGACAAGGTCTGATCTCCAAAAATATACAAAGAATTCAAGAAATTGGTAATCAAAACAACAAATAATCAAATAAAAAAATGGAGTATAGACCTAAACAGAGAACTCTCAACAGAGGAATCTAA
>LOEQ01004907.1:120569-137139 GCA_001685075.1 Bramus lutescens | reverse complement strand
CCCCACCCCCACCCCCAAGCTCCTAACTTTTGCCTGGCAAACTTGGATGGGTTTCTGAAGGCATTTTCAGAAAAAAATTGAATGTAAGGGGAAACCACATATGATATAACATTAGAATATGGGTTGGAACCCCAGACTAAACCAAAAGGGAATAATAAAAAGGCCTGAATAAATAAATAAATAAATAAATACATAAATACATAAATACATAAAGGCATCATCACCTGTGACTTATTGCCTCAGGTAAACAGAGGTGTGTGCAGGCAGAAGCCTCAGACATCAGCTACTACATCCAAGCTTCCTTCCCCCTGATTCTTCTCTATCTAGCTCAGAGGACTGGACAAGGTCTTCATTCTTTGAGCTGCCTGACCAGGAGATCATCCTTCTAAATTCTTTTATGAAGTATGGAACATTCCCTTGGAGTGTGCTTCTTTTTTGACTTATCAGCCCTTAAATTCCTCACGTCTAATATTAACCCATTGACAATTAAATTTAAGCTTTATGAATTTTGATAGGGACATTCAGAACATAACAGCCAGTGAAGGGGGGGGTGTACATTGCTTTCCTACTTCCTCTTGCCACCTCCTACTTTCTGTTTGTGTGACCACTATGGGTTCACCAAACATAAGGAATCGGTTTCTCTCTCTCCTAGAGAGAGAGAGAGAGAGAGAGAGAGAGAGACTCTCTCGGCTGTGTTTTCTATTTTCCATGTTATAAAACAGTAACTTCTCCAATATGTATATTAAATTGTGTAAATTTGTAAGATATCTTTGAATTCCCTTGAAAGCACAATTAAAGTTCATCCTGCCTCCATTGTTGCTGCAAGAAATTACCATAAACTGATTACTTAAAGCAGTACTCATTTATTATACCCTGTTTGGGGGTTTA
This sequence comes from Bramus lutescens, assembly GCA_001685075.1. Taxonomy (NCBI): domain Eukaryota; kingdom Metazoa; phylum Chordata; class Mammalia; order Rodentia; family Cricetidae; genus Bramus; species Bramus lutescens. The sequence goes on along the minus strand of LOEQ01004907.1, from coordinate 136,251 downwards.
GAAATTCAGGCAAGCAAGGTGAAAATTGGTTTGTTGCCTGAAGTCTCAGAAAACTCAAACATTTGGGGTGAGTATGGCATATTCATTGAAGATTTTGATAAAATCCAGTTCTTGCAGCTGGGGTAGATGTGCCTATTTGACTGCTGTCAGTCAAGAGTAAGTTTTGTTTTCAGAATTCTCCCAGCTGCCTCTTTTCATTGTATATTTATTTACCCTAATCCTGTGAAATAGTACAGCCAGTACACACACTGCTCTGGCCCATTCACTGATTTACTCCTGCAATTCCAGCCACAGGATTTTCTTTCCATTTAATGCCTTAGGAACTCAGATAAAGTTTATTCTTAAATTTGAGGAGGGTATTTTTATAGTTAGTCCTAGATCTGCGTGCAATTTATTAACTAAAGTACAGAAATTTTGCTGGAACTTCTTTACAATTCTGCCTAAAATAAAGGTGTGAGTAGAGTGACCCTAACCTACATAATTTTCTGCTAGAATTGTTACTATATCCCAATATTGGAACTAAAGAGAAATGTAATTTAAGTTATTTATCCAGACTTTTTTACACAGTTGGACAAAGACTAGGGATTAACTCTAAATCAGCCATCACAGGGCACATACTCCTTCCAATGGATAACATAAGCAGTGTGTCAGTTCTGCGGAATAAGAGAGAATCAACAGAATGGTTTAAATTTAGCTTGATTAGTGTCTTTAAGATCAGATAATGGAGATATTTGAAACATAGCCTTCTTGAAGAGTAAATCTTAGCATCACCTGCCAAAATGTACCACATATAAAACTGCTGTGGCCTCCCCTTGGCTCCCCAGTCCTTGTGAGCTTCTCTGAAAGAATTCAGATAAATTAGCACATGTCATAGAGGATGGGCAGAATTTATTACAGAACAAAGGCTAGTATACTCAAGGCTTGAGAACAAGGGCTTAAGAGATAGTTGTGCCTATCTGCATTTATGTATTTCTTTTGTTTCTAAAGTTTCTGGAATAAGTACCTTTTCCTGAGGATCTTTGTCCTGTGCAGGGAATTAACAGCCATCTTTGGTTTCACATAAAAATGGCTCATTCCGAGAAAGACCCCTGCTATCCACTAGACATATAAGACTTTTAAATCCTGGAACAAAGTTTAAGTAATTATGAATTAATAATCTTTTGGGTAATTGAGGACAAAACAAGACATCTCCTCCCCTCCTTAGAGCCCATTCCTTTGACTAGTTACCAGAATCCTGCGGTTCTACCTTCTTACCTAAAATCTTCAACATACAAACTTGAATGAGAGATTTTGCTATGTAAAATATGTTTGAAAATTGATTCTCAACTCCAGTGAGAAATAACAAATCAATGATTATTCAAATATAAATTAAAAGGATTGTGAAAGACTGTTTAGAAAAAATTCAAAATTATTCTCAATTCTATAATTGCAATGCTGTATATTTTCTTAGTGCAAACATTATTTTAGTCATAGTGTGACTGAACATAATAATATATTTAATATAGTATAATTTTATTAAATAGGATATATAAAATAGTGACAAGACTTTCAATACTAATTCTTGATCATGAAGGCAAGATAGATCTTAGCATTTATCAGACAAGCTTTTATTTGTAATATGTCAGTTATGAATTTCAGCTTCTAGACACATTTAGCTATTTATTCTAGAAATTCTGACTACTTCTAAATAAATAATAGTACAACATGAGGAATACCCTAGGTAAGGATGCTCAAACAATAAATTTTGGGAAAATATTGCCCATATGTATTTGATTAATATATAATCAAACACCAAGATTTGTTGATAGGTTTGTACATGAATTCCTTCAAGAGCAGCAACTTCTCTGATATTAATTGTGATGTTTTTCTTTTGGCAATTGAATCAGTGTGTTGAATATAAAAGATAATGTTTTCTAACCTGTCTCAACTTAGTGTTTGCCACAACTTAAAATCTAAGAGTATCATTCAGTTCAGTGTCTACATGTGTATTTATATGTTTGCTTTCACACAATTTATTTTATTTTGCAAAAAGGAAAAAAGTATCAGTTTTCTCATCCTCTCCCAACAATAGATAATTAGACAATATGACTATACATTCTCAGTAGTTTGTGAAAGTATTTCTTATTTTCAATACCAAATTATTATTTCAATTCCTTCACACAAGGGATCTTGTCAAATTCAAGAAAAATGCAACAGTTTCAACAAATAACAGATAAAAAAGAATTAGTCTCCTTATGAAAAGTAATGTCCAAATAATTCTCTTTTTAATGTTGAACAAATTATTAAGTATCAATTTCTGTTAATTAGCAACAAAGATATCCATTGTATTTAATGGCGCATTGGGTACTGAAAACAGGATAATGTTTTATAGCTTTTTTCTTAGTATATTATAGACATTTAACAAGTGTAAACATTTGTTAACATTTCAAGGATTTGACCTTTTTATGCTTTCAAAACTTGCCACTAAGAAAAAAGAAGCTGTGACCTGTTAAACCTAGGAGAGTTTGGCAGTGACATTTCTTTTCCATTAGCTACAGCCAGTGAAAGTATTGGAAAACCTTAATTCTTGATTCTGCCCAGCACATGTGGGGTTACCAGAAGCACACAGCCTATTTTCACAGAGCACAGAATGAAAGTTTGATGTATCAAACACTCGACAAATGTTCTGGCAGTTAAGGAAAACTTTGTTTATATTGCTTGCCTCTCAACAGAAATTAAGAACTGTGGAAACAATTCTCACAAGAGGGTGACAATCTTCTCTCGTTCTCTCTTAGTGAATATGACAAGTTCACCTGCTGTGGGAGGCTGAAAATAAAGGACAATCTCACCACATTAATAATACATGAGCCACAACTGAATCTGAGGCCAACTCTGCCACCCGAGACTGAGTGTGACTCTTACTTCAGTGCATGATGGAAGTACTTTCGCCCGAGGTAAATGTCGAGGAGGACATATTTGCGTGCAAATCTCCACTTAAGGCTCTAGTGCTAGGCAGAGTTCATGTGCACGGAAGTGTAAACTTACAGGAAGAGGCAGGACCCACTAAGATGTTAGAACATTTGCCTTTGGTGGGGGCCTAATGTTTTATTGAAGATTATTCCCCCTTACTAGATATCTGAAAACCTACTTAGTGCTCTTGAAAATTGTGTTTTGACTGCATGGGCTAGTTCCCAATCACTGAAAGATAAAAACATCAAAATAAGCTAATAGGGTTTTGCCATGAACTATGATCCCAAAAGAGCTTGAAATAAAAAAAGAGCCATTTTCAGGAGTTCTGTAAAGTTCAGGGGCTTCAGACCCCTGCAAACGAATGTGGAGGGAACAGTACATAGAAGAGAGAGGTAGAAGAAGGAGTAAAAACAGAAAGAAAAAATGAGAGATAATTTCTATTAAATGGAAAGAAAAGAAAATTTAGTAAAGCCATTCTTAAGATTTTATCATTCATACAAATTTTGAAAATGGTGTGGGAAAATTGAAAGAAAATTATGGCCGAGCTTATATGAAAGTTATTCCTTGGAAAACCATCTTATTTAAATTTCATACTTTTGAATAATGTTTTTATTGATTTGGGGGGAATTTCACATCATGAATCCTGATAGCACTCATTTCCCAGTCCTCCTAGGCTGTTCTGCCGTCCCATCATCCTGCCTTCCCACCCCAAATGAAGAAAATGTTGAAAACCAAATCTGGTTTCTGTTTCCCATATATTCACTGGAGCATGGTTAAACTCCCAGTAGGCTGCCCTGTAAAAGAAAACTGAGTTCTCCAGCACCCACACCCCTGCCAGAAGCCATCAGTTGTAAAAAGCTACACTTCAGCATCCTTATCACTATTTTTAAGAGTTCTCTTTGATAGCTTTCTGTCTAGGTTGTTACATTTTGGGGTTTGGGGTGGGAGTAGGGCTTGCCTCAGAAGTCTGCTATGTCCTTCTCTCTCAACTGTGAATCTGTAGTCATCAGTACCATAGTAAAAGTAGTTTCTCTGCCCTTACACTTATCAGAAGCATGTCTCACGATATTCACATGGTCTTCTCTGTCAACAGGGACATGGACCTCAGCATGATCTTTGGTGACAGTACAGACCACGGGCTTCACCATGACACCTTGCCACAGCATGAGCCCAAATTACAAATAGGACTGAGAAAGAAATCAGTGAAACAACACCTTTCACAATAGCCACAAATAATATAAAATATCCTGGGCTAACTCTAACCAAACAACTGAGATTCTTGTGCAACAAAAGATTCAAGTCTTTAAAGAAACAAATTAAAGGTATCAGAAGGAAAGGGCACCCATGTTCATGGATCCATGAATTAACAAAGGGAAAACAGCTGCACTACAAAAAGCAATTACAGATACAACAGAATTCCTCTCAAAATTTCAATACAATTCTTTACAGACCCTGAGAGAACAATACTCAACTTAAAATGGAAAACAGTCACAATAAACTGAAACAATCCTGAACAGTAAAAGAAGTTCAGAGATATGACCCTCCTTGATTTCAAGCTCTACTACAGAAGAATAGTAATAAAAACCACATGGTATTTGCATAAAAAATAAACAGGTGGATCAATGAAATTGTATTAAAGACCCAGACTTAAATCCACACTACTGATTTTCAGAAAGAAGCCATGTTTATACAATCAAAAAAAAAAGACTCTTCAGTAAATGGTGCTGGTATAGCTAGATGTTGGCTTTTAGCAGAATGCAGGAAGATCCATATTTACTATCTTGCACAAAACACAAGTCCAAATGGATCAATGACCTCAATGATCATCCTGATACTCTGAATCTAATAAAAGAGAAAGTGGGAAATAGCCTTGAACATTTGCACAGGAAACAACTTCATGACTAGAACACCAATAGTGCAGACACTAAGATTGACAATTAATAAATGGAACCGCATGAAACTGAAATCTTATATAAGGAAAGGGACACCATCAATAGGACAAAATCGTAGCCTACAGTATGGGAAAGATTCTACATCTGAAAGAGGGTAATTTCCAAAATATATAAAGAACTCAAGAAACCACAAATCAACAAACCAAATAATCCAGTTTAAAATAGGATACAAATCTAAACATCATTATTAACTGAGAACTTTGAAATGGCTTAGAAACACTTAAAGAAATGTTCAACATTCTTAGTCATAAGGGAAATTCAAATCAAAACTCTCTGAGATTCCATCTTACTCCTGACATTTTGATCCAGAATGACTAAGATCAAAAACACAAGTGCCAGCTCATGCTGGTGAGCATGTAGAGCAGGGGACACGCCTCCATTTCTGGTGGGAGTGTATACTTGTACAGCAAGTATGAAAATCAATATGGCAGATCCTCACAAAATTGGGAGTCGATCTACCTCAAGACCCAGCTATAACACACTTTGTCATAAACCCAAAAAACACTCCATCCTATCACAAGGACACTTGCTCAGTCATTTTTATTGCAGCTTTAGAACAACTCTAGAAACAACCTAGATGTCCCTCAACCAGAAAAAAAAATGGATAAAGAAAATGTGGTTCATTTACACAGTGGAGTATTACTCAGCTGCTAAAAAAAAATGAAGTCATGAAATTTGCTAGAAAATGGGTGGAACTAGAAAGGATCATCATGAGTGGAGTGGCCTAGACCCTGAAAGCCAAACATGGTATGTACTCATTTATAATTGGACGTTAGCGGTTAAGTAAAGTATAATCATGCTGCTAAGCACAGACCCAGAAAGGCTATGTAACAAGGAAGGCTCAAGGAGGACACATGGATATCTCTGGAAAGGGAAATAGAATAGACTATACAGGCTGCCTGGGGGCAGATGGGGATGGGATCAGGTGAGGGGTGGGTGGATGGAGGGAGAGAGGACTAGAATTAGAGGGAATATAGTGGGCGATGAAGAAACCTAATGCAGTGGACTCTCCCAGGAATCTATATAAGTGATCCTAACATAGTCTCCTAATTATTAGGGTTACGGAGCCCAAATTGACCATCTTCTATAATGAAGTAATGCTTCTAGCTATATGACTGGAACATCAACACAACCACAAAACCTTAGATTTAGAAGCTGTCCTGCTTACAAGATATGCTGGAGCAATAATAGCAGTACAAAATTTGGGGCGGTCAACCAATGGCCATTACCACTTGAGGTATAAGCCACAAGAGAAAAACCATGTCTGACACCGCATGGATGTCCAGAAACCAGATAGGATACAGGAGAGCTGAGTCTTAGGATAGAATCAAACATCACTCAATGAAATTATTTTCTGATATTCTGCTATACTCATAAATTGGTGCCCAGTGCATCTCTCTTTAGAGGGGCATCATGCAGTAACTGATGGGAACAGATGCAGAGACCCAAAGTCAAACATCAGGTGGACCAGGGGTATCATGCAGAAGAGGGAGAGGAAGGATTTGGGAGTCAAAAAGTTAGAGGACTTCATGAAGACATAGCCCACAGAATCAACTAAGCAGTGCTCACAGGGTCTCACAGAGATTTAAGTGACAAACACAGACCCTGTACAGGTCTGAACTAGGTCTTGGTCATATACATTATTATGTAATATGTGATCTTGAGGGACTTCCAGCAGAGGGACTGGGGGTTGTATCTATCACTCTTTTGCCTGTGCTTAGGAAATTTTTCCTTTTTTTCCCCTTTTTATTGATTTTTATTGAGCTCTACATTTTTCTCTGCTCCCCTCCCTCCCTTTCCTCTCCTCTTCAACCCTCTCCCAAGGTACCCCCCCATGCTCTCAGTTTACGCAGGAGATCTTGTCTTTTTCTACGTCCTATGTGTGTCTCTCTTAAGGTCCCCATTGTTGTCTAGATTTCTGGGATTGTGATTTGTAGGCTGGTTTTCTTTGCTTTGTGTTTAAAAATCACTTACAGTTGAGTACATCAGTAGGCACTGATATGAAGAAATGTTATGTGAAAGAGAGTTCAATAAAGTCTATCTAGTTTAGTACTAATATATAGACTGCTCATAGAAGGTTATGAATGAAAAACCAATAACAGATGAGTTAGAAGAAAATTGATATAGGCATATAGAATACAAATATTCCTTTAAGGACCATCATTATTGTGTCTCATAGGTTTTGATATGTTGCATTTTCATTTCCATTCAATTCTATGAAACTTTTAATTTCCTTCTTGATTTCTTCCTTGACTCAATTGTCATTCAGTACTGGACTGTTTGGTTTCCATGAGGTTTGAATTTTTCAATTTTTTTTTATTGATGTTGCTACCCACCTAAATCCTGGAGAGAAGGCCAAACTAAAAAAGTTGTTTATGTTCTACATATCTTTATCAATACCATTCAGATTTTTCTAAACCAAGATTTCTTTCTGCATCCAATAAGTATAGAGTACATAAAGCCTACCAATTAAATATTATTTTATTTAGAGACATATTTTGTCTCCACTGCTATATGGTATAAGCCACTCTCATAACTCACTTTGAATTCAGTAGTATTTTGTTGTTGTTGTTGTTATACTGTTTCTGCATTTGATTCCCGACAGTCACATATCAGCAGCAAATTCAGAGTCATTCAGTCCAGTGACTTTTAGTATTCTTCATTTGTAGATGAGGTCACTATAATGCCCTACAGATATTGAAAGCTGTATTTCTAATCTGAAAATAATAAGTATAAGGGAACAGGCTTTTGAGACACACAATGCTTCTTCTAAACCTAAAACAATCCAAATTAGAATGAGCTTGATGTATCTTTATTTATTTTTTATTTTATTGTGTTTTACATTTTTCTCTGCTCTCCTCCCTCCCTCTTCCCTCCCCTACTACCCTCTCCCATGGTCTCCATGCTCCCAATTTAATCAGAAGATCTTGTCTTTTTCTACTTACCATGTAGATTAGACCCATGTATGTCTCTCTTAGGGTCCTCATCGTAGTTTAGGTTCTCAGGGATTGTGATTTGTAGGCTGGTTTTCTTTGCTTTATGTTAAAAAAAAACAACACTTATGGGTGAGTACATATGATAATTGTCTTTCTGGGTCTGGGTTACCTCACGCAATATGATGTTTTCTAGATCCATTCCTTTGTCTGCAAATTTCAAGATGTCATCACTTTTTTTCTGCTATGAAGTACTCCATTGTGTAAATGTACCACATTTTCCTTATCCATTCTTCAGTCGAGGGGCATTTYAGTTGTTTCCAGGTTCTGACTATGACAAACAATGCTGAGTTTGAAGTACCTTTGCATAGGACTCCAGAATATATAGATTATTTTCACTATTTATATGACAGTCACTGAGAATAAGAGCAAGGTAACACTATTTTTGAAAAATCTTCAAGGCTTATGCATCTTGCCATTGCTTACCCGAAGACTTTTCATGCTGTTTTCCAAAATTAATATTATAATTGGTCTATGAAGTATGTCTATAATAGCTTTCATTTAACACGTTGAAGGCCGTGTTTCTAATGTGATACCAATAAGTACGGACCAGGTTTTTGAGACTAATGGTCCCTTCTAAATTTTGTTTGTTGTAATGGAAGTTTGTATCAATATTTTCAAACGTTTCCTATGCATGACTTCCACAGAACCATATTTCAAATCTCCATTAGTAATTCTTTGCCATGCAAATTGTTTTTATAACTGATTTGAAGGTCCTGATTCCTTAGATATCAATATATCTCTGCCTTCTGCAATGTGTTTTGTTAAACAAATAGTTTTATACAGTATATCTTAATTAGGATTTTTCTTTTTCCTTCAGGATACAGTACACATAAAACTAGGAATATTAAATGACGTATTAAAAGTAAGCAAAGCTAATTTGAACATTTAAATTGCTTGAGAAATAAATCACTTTTGAAGAACTTGTTACCTCAGTAAGTACTTATGAGGAAAAGAAATTGTTGCTTTTACTCAAATGTCATTTGAAGAAATTTGCCATCAGATTTTTTAGAATTGAATTTCAGTTTGTGTGACTGGCTGCAAATCTTTGCAATAGACCAACTCTTATTTTGTAAATAAAAGCTAACAGTCTATTAAACTAAATTTTATTTTTGTTTTTGATGCGTTTTAAACATTTCCACTAACTGTGTATACTGCACAAGTTCTAGGAAAGGCCTCAGGTAAGAAGATCCTATATTAAGTTATATCTAAGAAAAGACTCCCCTCTCCTTACTTTATGTATACATTCGTGGTGTTTAGATCATAACTTGTATCTCATTGTATAATAGAAATTATAAAGACAGAGAAGACATAAGGTTACAGAGAAAGGAATATTTATAATTACTTTTATTTACTGTTTCTCTGTGATGCTTAAGTGAAAATTTTTCCTGTGTACTGTCTGAAGATTTACTTATTTGAAATGTTTAACCACTTGATGTACTTGGGTGAAACACAAAATGCTCACCTATAGTCATTTATAAATATTCCATGTATTTTATATATTTTTATTTATACTATATAAAAACGTGTGTGTGTGTGTGTGTGTGTGTGTGTGTGTGTGTTTGGTCATTAGGTAACCAAATTCAATTTAAAAGATTTTGTTTGCTTAAACACATAAAACATTTAATTATTTTATCTTTGAGGCAGCTCTATATAATGCTGTTTATTTGTTTAGTATTAAAGAGATCAATTCAAATTTTATAAGATAATAATGATAAGGGAAAATTTGAGATATATCACCGCTTTTTGCCTCAAAAAGTATTAAAGAAATAGGCTATGCCTACTTGTTGACTCATCCATGGAATCTTCTCCACAACAATTGTCCTGTCAATGGGATACAGCAGGATGACTTGGTTCTTATGCTTCTATAAATCTGAATCTCTTCAGAAACTAAATATAAAGAAATATACTGATCTACTATTAGCCTCCATGAGAACCTAATATCATAGGTATCTTTTGTACCTTGTCATCTAGCCAAATGGAACCTAGTAAAGCAGCAAAAGTGAATTAAAGACGTGGGTAAAGAGCATCAGGAAGCCAATATTGATGAAGGGAGGTCTTTTCAAGTCTGTCTAAATATTTAAAGTACTAAGTGTCAACACTTGTCTGTCATAGGAGGCCGCTTTTTTTGTAGGAGACTGCTTGATTGTTCCCGAATGCTCATCCTGAAATAATCACAGAACCCATTTTATTTTCAATACTGTTTGACCAATAGCTTAAGCATATTTCTGGCTAACTCATATAACTCATATCCTAAATTAATCCATCTCCACTAATCTATGTATTGTCACCGTGCTGTGTCTCACCGGGTAAAGTTCCAGCGTCTGTCTCCTGCGAGGCTACATGGCTTCTCCCTACTCTGCCTTCTTTCTCCCAGAATTCATTTTAATTATCCCTGCCTACCTCTATTCTGCCCTGTGCAGGCCCAAGGCAGCTTCTTTATTAACCAATGGTATTCGCAGCCTACAGAGGAGAATTCCACATCACCTGTCTATGTGGGAGCCAGGCCTGTTGTCAAGCAGCAGTATTAGTCCCACACAGGGGGACAGAGCCAAGATGGACAAGGAGAGTCATACAAAGGAAGACGCTGTTACCAGAATGAAGGGTTAGTTTTAACTCTGTTTGGAAAACCAACTCTTTTGTCTTTTCTTTTTAATGTATGTGTTTTTGACCATGGAAGGAAGTAATTTCGGCCTTTTGGTTTGTAACCTAGTTAACATAAGCATATCTTGAGACTTTCATGAAACATTCCTATGAAGTTTTGAAAATAGATGGGTAAAAAGCCTTTCAAGTTTTATCCTACAATTTTGGTTAAACACATACACCCATGCACACACACACATGCACGTGCACGCACCAGAGTCAATAAGAATCTTCAAGTTACTTGGCTATTCATCTTTGCTGTTAATTAGACTGCTGCTGAGCTACTCTAACATTAATTTTAACTCAGAAACCTGGAAAATTTTTCTATTTTGAAACAACCACCAGATAATAGCATTTTCTGTTTTCATGTTCTATGGTTTTCTCAGTAATTGGCATTGATTTTAGCACATACCTTTGATGACATTCCTCTCATTTGCCTCCCTTTAGACTGGTACCAAATGTATTAATATCACTTTCCTGGACTCTGAGTACCTCTTTATGAACTGTCACTCATTCAGTCCTTACCATTACAGAGACAGAACTTCCATACACAGAAAGAAGTTATGCCCCACCAACAGATTCTGAAACTCTGCAAGAGTTACTGGGTTAAAGTCCATGTAGACAGATTTTAGTAATCATTAAAACACTGTATGTGCTAGTAATGGAGAACTCAAAACACAGATAACAAAGTAAGCCTCCAGTTTGCCAAGTTTTATGCTCATGTTAGATAACACAAACAAATCTTGTTATAAATAATGAATTTTTCTTAATTAGTTTGTGAAATAAGATCTGAAAATATGAGAAACACTGAAGAAAATTAATCTTTATGCCTTAAAGGAACAAGTACAGTGTTAGAGACAGTAATATTTTCATTAAAAATGTTTTTGGCTCCTGATCATTCAGCCAGTGTCAGACATGGATTGCCTCTCACGGTCTAGGCCTCAAGATGGACTATTCATTGGTTTACCACTTCTACAAATTCTGCCCACCATTGCCCCAGATTGCAGGTCAAAGGTTTTATGACTGGATTGATGTCCCAATTCCAAAGATAGGAGCCTTGTCTGGTTATAAAAGATGACCGCTTTGGCTCCTTATTTCCAATTATTAAGAAATTTTGCAAGGATCACTTTCATAGATTACAGTGAATGTCCACTATACTAGTTTTCTACATCATCTCCCAAGATCCTCTCGGTTTCAATTTCCTCTCCCAGTATTATCTTCCTCCTTCCTCATTCTTCCCATCTGATCCATTCTGTTCCCATCCCAACCTTCCACCAGTACACACACACAATCTCTTCTCTTTCCCCTTCCCAGAGAAAACTACATGCCCCCTTCTTGATCCCTCCTTTTTACTTAACCTCTCTGTGATGTAGAAGGGTCATCTGTCTATGTGTTACTTTCATTGGTTAATAAAGAAACTGCCTTGGCTCTTTGATAGGCCAGCCCTTANCGGTAAGCCACCACTTCGTGATGGTACACAGATTATTAGAAATGGGTTAATTAATATGTAAGAGTTAGCCAAAAAGAGGATAGATATAATGGGTCAGGCAGTGTTTAAATGAATACAATTTGTGTGTTGTTATTTCTGGGTATAAGCTAGCCGTGCAGGAGCTTGCCGGACAAAAAGCAGGCCAGGCCTTCCCCCCTTTCACTACATCTCTGGGTCTGTGAAGTATAGCATGGTTATCCTTTATTTTATAGTTAATATTCTCTTATAAGTGAATACATATCATGTTTGTCTTTCTGGGTCTAGGTTACCCTATTCGAGATGATCTTTTCTAGTTCCATCCATTTTCCTGCAAATTTCATGATATCATTGTTTTTAACAACTGAGGAATATTGTATTATCTAAATGTATCACAATTTCTTTATCCTTTTTTCAGCTGAGGGACATCTAGGTTGTGCTAGTTTCTGACTATTATGAATGAAGTTAGAATGAACATGGTTCAGCAAGTATCTTTTAGGAGAGTTGTAGCATCCTTTGGGTGTAGGTGGAGGCTGCTCGTTCATTTCTTTGCCATGCAGACCCGAAATAAGCACACAGAAACTGTATTAATTAAATCATCACTTTTCTACTAGCTTGCACTTATTTCTAGATAGCTCTTATATCTTAAATTAACCCATTTCTATTATTCTGTGTATTGTCACATGGTTGTGGCTTACTGGTAAGGTTCCATCTGGCATCCAGCATCTGTCTCCTGAGGCAGCTACATGGCTCCCCGTTTTACTCTGTGTATTCTCTCCTCCTCTACCTGCTTGGAATTCCCACCTTGCCTGTGGAAGGATGCTTAAAAGAAATCCCATACTAGCTCAGAATTGAGAAGTAGATGGTTATTTATTTAGGTGTAGACTCACAAATCAGAATCCTCTGCTTGAACGGAGATCAGAAATCGAATCCCACAACCAGAACAGAGAGGTCAGAAAAAAAGAGACCAGAGACGCTTTATATCAGCATATATAGTATAAGAGGCCATGCCCCAGTGGGTGGGTAACCACTGGCTGTAAGGCTTCCTACAGCATTTGGATATATGCCCAAGAGTGGTACAATTGGGACCTGAGATATATCAATTTCCAGTTTCCTGAGGAACTACCATATTGATTTCTGTAATGGCTGTACAACTTTGTACTCCCAACAGCAATGAAATGTTCCACTTATTCCACATCTTGTCCAACATGAGCTATCATTTGTGGTTTTGATATTTGCCATTCTGACAGGTATTGGATGGAATCTCAGAGTAATTTTGATTTGCCTTTCCCTGATGGCTAAGGATGAACATTTCTAGGTGCTTCTCAGCCTTTGATATTCCTGTGTTGAGAACTCTATGTTTAGAATGGAACCGAATTTTTTAAACTGGATTATTTGGTTTTATGGTGTCTAGTTTCTTGAGTTCTTTATATATTTTGGATTTTAGCCTCTATCAAATGTAGTGACTGAAAATATTTTTCCTTTTTGTAAGCCTCCATTTTGTCCCATTGATGGGTCTATGCCTTACAATAGCCTTTCAGTTTCCTGAGGTTCCATGTATTAATTGCTGTTCTTAGTGCCTGTGCGTGCTATCAGTGTTACTGACTGGATGGCCAGGAACCAGTGGCAAGACAGACCATGAACCCAGGATAGAACAAAAAAAAGATTCAAATTCATGATAATATTTCACTATACCAACAGATTGGTGCCTAGCCCAAATGTCATCAGAGGCTATCATTCAGTTACCAATAAGAGAAAATGCGCAGACCCATAGCTAAACCCTAGGCAGACCCAGGAGAAATACCCAGAAGATTGAGAGAAACAATTTCAGGAGACAGAGGGATAGAGAACACCATAATGACACAACCCACTGAGTCAACTAAGCAAAGACGATAGGGGCTCACAGAGACTGAACTGACAATCATGAACACTATATGGGTCTGAGCTAGGTCCTCTGCATTTACCTTATGGTTGGGTGGCTTGGTGTTCTTGTGGTACTCTGACAATATGAAGGTATCTCTGACCCTTTTACCTCCACTGGGGACCCTTTTTCTCCTCCAGGGTTGCCTCTTCTAGCCTTGATATGAGTGTTTATGCCCAGTCTTACTATATCTTGTTAGCCCATATTTGGTGGCTATCCCTGGGAGGCCTGCTCTCTTTTTGAATGGGTAGAAATGGAAGAGGAGTGGATCTAGGGAGAGAAGTGAGTAGACAAACTTTAAGAAGTGGAGGAAGGGAAAACTGTAATCAGAATGCAATGGATGAGAGAATACAAGTTAAAAAGAAAGAGAATGGCTTTAGTCTTACCTTAAGAATACGTGTTCCTACTTGCCAAATTTATTAGAAATTCATTTATGTAGTATTTAAGTGAATTCTGCTTTGAAATATTCTTTGTTATTGAATTGAGAATCCACTTATTTTGAGACATATAAATACATCGTTTTATCTAACCTTCAAGAACGTCTAAAAATAATTGACCATTATTGCAGTATCTGTACTCATCAATAGCAAAAATGGCGGTTTAGAAAATTATTAGGTAAAATGAGTAGAATGTGTTATGTGTTTTTTTTTCTTGTTGTTACCTTTCCTATATCCAGCTATCCCTGTAGAATCTCATTTGATTTTCGTAATGTCCAATAGGGAATAATGTTATTTTGGTTTCTAGTTTTCTTCATAATTAGGAGTCTTCAGGCAGCTGAGGAAACCTGTAGAGAAGCTGAATGAGTCAGAATCCAGAGTGAAAGTTATGGGTCAGAGACAGTTTAGTACTTCCTGAACCTGAGAACCTCTCACAGCGTGATTTATGACTGCACCTGAGTGTGATCACTTAAAAATAATGCAATGTTGTTATAGCAGGTGTAGTAGCTAGAGAGCAAAGTGGGTATGAACAGTGTTTTTTTCAATCTTTGATGGTAATTAAAATGAATGAGTCACCATATATTATTCTTACTTCGAAGCTGCAAAGATGCTTCACTTGACATAATAACTGCATGGCAGGAAACAGCCTACATCCTAAGTGACTTTCCTTTTTCCCTTTGGGTGTGCTGTTTATGTGCTCACAGTTAACTTGTCAAATCAAATGGATTAGAATTAGATTGTAAATGGGACTTCAGGCTTTTTTCTTCCCTAAGAAGAATGAGTGTTGTTTAAAACAGGTTCACTGATTTTGCATATTCTCTCACAAAAATGTGGTTTAAACAAGAATTGATATGTATTTTTTAATTAACATTTCAACAGGGTAACTTGATTTTAACATATTTTTGTGATTTTTACATTTGTTTCTTCAAATATTTCAAATAATTTTTGTTGTACAATGAGGAATGGAACTGGGCATGCTCAGAAAATACCTAATATGAATAATTCGTCAACTTCAGGGAACATACAAACTTAAAAATGAATTACAAAAAGTATATCTATAATTTTATCTATATTAACAGATAACAGAGCTATTTTACATTTGTGAATTTTATTAAGAATTTGTATTAAAGTTTCTATTTGCCTGTCGGGAAGTCTTTGCAATCAGTTTTTTTGAATGCTCACAGTTACTGCAGTGAGACCAGTAAATGTTACAGATAGAGGGCCTGACATTCCAAGAAGTTTCACAATCTCTAAAACCCCTACAGTTATTTTTCCCCATTTTCTTTATTATTATTAAAAATTTCCACCTCCTCCCCTCCTCC
>LOEQ01004907.1:107895-120044 GCA_001685075.1 Bramus lutescens | reverse complement strand
CTTCAACAGTAAGAGGGGCCAAGTTCCTCAAGGAACTGATCTCATAAAGTTATTTGTGTTGGGAGCACTGATGTGTTTCTAAGTCAAGAGAAAGAGAGCTGGCAGGTTTGGCTCTCATCAGCTTTGACTGCAGGGATAGTAAAAGGAGAGTTATTCTCCACCCTAAGGTAGCTGTGCACTTTAATCCGCATTTTAGTCACACAACTGGGCAGCAACCTTACAGGATAATTTAGACTACCAAATCTAGGAGAGGACACCGTTTGAAAATTTAGTGTGCTGTCTACCAGCTAGACTAGGAAAAAATAGATCTTTTGAAATAATCAGCAGATTTTGATATTTTTAATTTGTGTAACTCTGAATGAAATTAACATTCTAGCACATTGTATCTACTTGAGATTAAATGATAATTGAACTAATCACATGCAAAAATAATAAAAAATTATATGTGATACATTTGCATTCTGTTTGACTACAGTAATCATTTTTTCTATGTATACATACTCAGTATTTATTGTTGTTAAGAAAGCACCAGAAGTTGGGAGGGAAAAGTGATGTGGCAGATAGGGGAAGAGCTTGAGGGGAGGGAATGGGGGTAGATTTGGTCAAAATACATTACATACATTCATGACACTTTCAATAAAATGAAATATATATATATATATAATCTTTAAAAAGTAGCTGAAACTAAGTGTGGTAATATATGCCTGTAATCCTAGTAGTTGGGAGATGGAGGCAGGAAGACAAAAAGTTCCAGGTCACAGTTGGCTATATGAAGCCCTTTTTCAAAAGAGAGATGGCCAGGAGACAATTGTAGACACTGCACATACAAATTCTTCCTAACTCTCTTTTTCTCCAGCTTTATAGGAAACTATTTTTCCTCCCTAACATCAGTGCTTCATATTCTGTTTAATTTTTTTTCCATTTGGTGAATCTTCTGCTAGCATGTAGCACTGCCACACTTGGAGGCTGAGCCTGACTGGTGACTGTTGACTGGTATGCATCTCTATCAGAGTGTTACCAACGACCCTCCACTCCCTCCCTGCAGCTTGAGTGCATACATGCCCCTCACCCATGACTGTTGGTCAATGTGTGTGGCTATTCTGTGGCTCGTCTATTGCCAGGCCAGCCAGATCTATGATTTCCCTTCCCTTTCTCCCACAGTGGTGAGACTATGATTATTTAAGGCAAATGCCTGTACTTGTACTTTACATCAGTAGCTGGTTCCTTTGTAAATGCTTTCTATCAGGTTATGATTTTTGACATGCAATGAAAGTATGCTACTTCATTCATTCACTGTCATCTTCCCAGAATCATTCATTAAACCCTGCTTTTGATGCTTAAAGAACTTTTGTATTTATCATTAACTGCATTATGAGTATTGCCATATGATACTTTATAAATTCATTTGGGTACAAATACAACATATGATAGTTTTATATAATAATATAAAATATATAATAATGAATATATATATATATATAAAAGAAACACATAACTGGGAAAATGGGATACACGAAAGTAACTGAATGCTCAGCCGTGTGTGGCTGGGTAATTGGTACCAACCTCCTGTTAGCCAAGACTCAGGAAACTCCATAGAAGATGGCCTGGAATGATTGTGAGAGCCAATGGGTGAGGAGGAGAGCTGCAAAACACTGACTTTTGCACACGACGTGGCCATTGCACACATCAACTCACAGCAGCTGTGGTTACCAGTAGGAAGACCCACACAAGGACAAGCCAGTCATCTCAGTTTAAATAAGGGAGGGGGCCCGTGAGCTTCCTGTCAGAGAAGCTGTTTACAGTTGATGGCTCCTGAGGGAGGGGGAGTCACTTTGGTGATGCTGCTGTTGACAGAGTGTTCATTCATGCCCTAGTGGGTGTCCACAGACTCATGTGCATATTGGCCACACTAATTAGACTCAGGGGTTATTAATCATGTAAAAAGAGGACATCAGGCTGGGAGTGAGGTAGGGTGCTGGGCAGCAGGGAGTAGTTGGAATTAGTGGTGGGTGGATGTGATCAAAATACGTGTATAAATGTATGGAACTTTCAGAGAATAAAAATGTGATTTAAAAGGGGAAAAGAATTTGTATTAAAAATCTGTTGTCTATAATAAGCATATCAATTGTAAGCTAGTAATCTTTGTGGTTAACATGTCCTTCTTCTATTGAACAATAACAGAAGTGTCTATTAGCTAGTTTGAAATACTAAAATGCTGCATTTAAATATCAAGAATCATGTTTTATATGTAAATTTCTCTAAGAATTGTGTGCATTAAAGATGTCAAATAGTACAAATGCCCTACACCTCCTCTCCTAATGAATTAAATTTCTTAAAAAGTATTTATTTTAACAAGATGATTTACCAAATCAAATACTGACATTTTAGAGCTAAATTTTCCATTACAAAATGGGAGTCATTACTTTCAACACAGTGGCACAATGTTTTGGAGAACTGAACTTGATTTTTAAAATAGCATAAAATTTTATTATACCCCAACTAGTTTATCATTTAATAAATTTATTTTCAAAAGCACTTGGAAATGGAATTAGAATCCACACTCCTTGTATCACATGAGGTCATCTCATCATCAGTAAGACAGACCGACCTCTTTGGTAGTCCAGCAACTCTCACTGATATCAGTGCTATCTGAAAATGGTAATAAAGGTGTGGAACTTCTGTAGGCTCTTAGCACTGGCACAGTTATTGACAACTGTGAACAACAAAGCCATGATGTACAAACTTCAAAGGATTATCTTTCTGACACAAATTATATCTTGATAAAGATAAAGGAATATGTTTTTCAAAATAATTTGCTTCTGGATAGATTTTCTTATTAATTCCAGCTACTTGCTCTCATGATCTTAAGTAGTATTTAATAAACTAAGAGAGTCTGAATGCCATCTCTCCGACTTTATAGGACAAGATCTAATCTTTTGACTGGCTTTATTTGAGTAACTACAATTCAAAATGATTTTAGTAACTACTGACTAGTAGGAATTTTTCCATAAGCTTTCCTTAAATTAGCCCATGATATCTCCCTATCAATCTTAGTAAGTTGGACTGTGACTGTGTCTGTCAGACATAGTTGAATGTTATTTAAATCATTGACTAAATTCTTTGGATACAGCTTAAGTTGTTGATATTTGTTGAACAAACAACAATATAATTTGGCAGTTACACAGATCAGTTACCATTTACAATGTCCAGCAATGCTAACAGGTATGCGCTTGTTGGTCCTCTTACTATTGCTTGGAGAAAAGCACATGAAAATAGGTATGAGTGGGAAGAGTGACCTGTGTTTGTCACTCATCCAAGTGATCACAAGGCTAAACAACTTAGACTCCAATATGTTGATGAGAAGCTGTGGTGATTTTGTAGTTTGGGTGAGATAAATGCATTTTATTTTTGTGATGTTTGCAATTTATACAGGCATTGTAGAAAGCATCCCTATCTTGAATTGAAGAGTATCTGTGTCTCTATCTCTCTATCTATTCATCCATCCATCCAATGTATGTATCCATCAGAAAAGCCTTCTGTTATTGGGTAAGAAATTGCTGTGGCTTGAGTTAGAATAATTTAAGATATCCTCTGATGCTTTACTATGTGTACAAATTCTCTAACAGTAGCTGATACTGTTTCATTCTGTTCTTCCTTGTAACAGCCATTAAGCCACAAAATTATTAATATACTCAGAGATTTATATCATGGTATATTATTTATATTTTGATAAATAAACCTTGCCTGAAGACCAGAGGCAAACTAAAGCCAGTAGAGGCCAGTCAATGGTGACACACATCTTTAATCCCAGGATTTGGGGGACAGAGTCAGATGGATCTCTGTGAGTTCAAGGTCACCCTGGGCTACACAAGATCAATACAGAAATAAATCCAGGTGGTGTTGGCTCACACCTTTAATCCCAGTCTTAAGGAGTCATGCATTTAATCACAGCTCTAGAGGGAATATGAAATGCAAGAAAAGAGAGGCTTAGTTTCTTTTAGTCTGCAGTCACCTAGCTTTGGTAGAGGTAAGACTTCTCTAGTGGCTTGGCTGCCCTGGTTTTCAGGTTAAACCCCAATTTCTATCTCTGGGTTTTTATTATTTGTGTAACAGATGGATAAATGAAGCTAAGTACAAACTATTCCATATTATTATGTCATGAACATTAACCTGAACACATTTCACCATTGTGGGACTTAAGAGTGGTACATTTTTCTAGTCACATGTAATCATCAGAGTTATCATCCCTTTAAAATCTAGAGTGGTGGCAATTTCTTTATAATCCATTCTTGCTTATAGCCAGAAGTGTTCTAAGTAACATAAATGACTTTCTGTGTGATTTATTCTTGTTTTAGGAATTTTTGAAAAGATAGATCAATACCATCTAATTATTATGATATAGATCGCCATAATGAGAATTGATTGTAAAAATAAAGAGAAAAATACTATAGAAATAAAATTTCCATATATCTTAATGTAATAACTAAAAACTTCAAGCTATATATAAGATGTTCAAAAATTTTACATCAAGAATAAAAATACATTTGGAAGCCCTTCAGGTGGTCGGACTAGACTGAGAAATAAATTAGCATTTTAAAATACATTTATGAAATCATTTTTTACTTGTATATCGCAATAAAATTTCACTCATATTAATACATATATAATTGACTGATGCATAATCTATCATTAACCTATAAATATTCAAATATTTTTGTCTAATTTAACATTATTCTAGGTTCTATGTAAAGTAATTCTACAAGATATAGATCTGATAGAAAGATGAGTGTGGAATCAAATGGAAGAAAAATAGTCATTCATCACTTGGTGTCCCCAGTGATTCCTCCAGACCCCTGTACATATATAGATGGTCAGTCTCTCAGTTAAAGTGACACAGCATTTGCATAAAATTTTCATATAGATTCCTGTAAAAAAATGTGTATTTTGTTGTAACAGGAAGGCTGCTCATTTGTTCCCGGCCACCTGGCTGCTCAGCCCTGAAATAATCACACAGAGATCATATTCATTAAAACACTGCTTGACCCATTAGCTCTAACATCTTATTGGCTAACTCTTACTTCTTAGTTTAACCCATTTCTAGTAATTTGTGTATCGCCATATCACAGTGGCTTACAGGGTAAAATTCCCAGTGTCTGTTTCTGGTGGATTGATCCATGGCATCTCGCTGACTCTGCTTTCTTCCTCCCAGAATTCAGCTCTGTCTTCTATGCCTACCTAAGTTCTGCCCTATCAGGCCAAAGCAGTTTCTTTACTCATTATCCAATACAAGCAACACACAGAGGGGACTCCCACATCATTTTCTCTACCAATGTAAATGTTGTGTGAATAGTTGTAATTCTATATTAGTTATAGAACACTAAGAAGAATCTTATGTGTTTGGAACAAACAGCCTTTAAAATGTTGTTGACCAATTGTTGGGAGTTGATGTTGAAATGGAAAAATACAGAAACTTTATAGCACAAAAGTTCCAATTACAATGAGGGACTTGAAATGGTGTCCCTAGCATCTTGATAATCTATTTGAGGTATAATTATAATTCAGATTATTTAGCCTAGAAATAGAAATTTTTGTTAAGAATAGTGGTGGAAATCAGTAGCAGAGAACCCGACAATTATGTTTGGGGTTCTAAGTTCAATCATATGAACCATACAAAAGAAAATTCTTTGAGAATAATTCACCAGTGAATTAACAATACTTTGATATTAACTAAAGGCCATTTTAACCTCTTAATCAAGCTTTTGAGTTGTGTACTTAGTTATTGGCCTCTCAAATTTCCTTTGGGAAGATTATTTATGAGATACATTTTTGTATCTTTGATTCTCATATATACTCCTTCTATTCAAAGAGAAATTTTGAAAGAAACAAACCAATATTTTGCTTGTAAAGTTGAATATTAATTTCATCAATAAATATTTGTATTCTATACCAGCATCAGCTTTTTCTAATTTCACTAAATGCCAAGTACCCAATTATTCAAGGATGTTAATAACCGATCATCCAGCATGATCCTAATTAGTTTGTGGACTTACCTACAACTGAGATATAACACTCAGGATGAAAGCACCTGCTGATCTCCGTGATGAGGAAGTATCTGTAGTTTGGCACAACTCCAGCATTTAATTAACCTGTCATCTATTATTACATCTCTACAGAGCATCTACATCTTGTATAGGCTGAACATGCTAACCATATTTCTGAGACAAACCTATAATTAATTTAAAGTTTCTCAAATGTGTGCACCGTATAATCTTTGTAATTTGAAAAGTTTTTCAGTTCATGAAGGTAACTTGCTCTTTTGATACTTAGAGTGTTAGAAAGCCTAATTTACGGAACTTTTAAATCAGATTAGCAAAACTAAACTCAAAATGACATGTGCACAAATTTACTTAAGAGTAAATTTCTACTAAGCCCAAAATGTAGAAGAAGGCTTTTGACTAAAATGTGTGTAACAGAAACAGAGCTACACTGTGACTGTGTCAATAAGGAGACACAGCATTCTGATTGTGTAGAATTTGAGCTCTGTGCATACTGTGGAGTAATATTTTTGTATACTGTAAAGATTTGATGTTTTAAGTGGTTTTATAAAAATCTGACTGGCCTGTAACCAGGCAGGAAGTATAGGCTGGACAATCAAAATAAGGATGCTGGGATGAAGAAGGGCATAGTTAGAGGAGATGCCAGCAGGCACAGAGGAAACAGGACATGTAGAAAATGAAGCAACAAGCCATGAGCCACATGGGAGAGGGTAGATAAGAAGTATGTGTTAATTTAAAATGTAAGAGCTAGCTAGTAATAAGTTTGAGCTATCAGCTGAGTATTTGCAATTAATATTAAGTTTCTGTGTTAGTTATTTGGAAAGTGGAAGGCAGGAAAGAAAAGTCCACCTATACATTGAACAATTTTATTTTATTAGAACTTGATCATTATTTTACATGCTCTATGCATATATGCAAATATAATAAATAACCTATTGTAGATGTTCATGAGTACAAAACCCTAACATAAATGAGATATGATATTATACATCACACAAATGTTGAAAAAGTAAATTCACAAAGCATGGATATGCAATTTTGATTATTATCTTTAAATGTATCATCTCATTTATAAATGTTGTTAATAAAGAATACATTAAATTTAATATTTTCTTACCCAATTTTTTAGTCAATAGTCCTTTTGTTCATTGAATATTCAGCAATTGTTCTTCAGTGGTACCTTTAAATGAATTGATTTACGTTGCTATTACAGACCTAAGGAAAAAAAATAGCAAACTGATTGCAGCTTTTTCTAGAAGATGAACAGTAAGTCACAACATTTGTAGGAAATGTGTACATAAGTCACTGATGTGCAACTTTCTTTACTACAGACATAATCTTGTGTTAATGAGGCACTTGTAATGACATCTATACTGGGTGAAAATTTGACAAAGTCTTCCAAGAGACAAAAGACACACTGACATGACCTTATATTTTAAATACATACTGACAGTTTTTACTTTTTTCAGAGATAGGGTAACAGTGACCATACAATTAACAACATAGTTAAATATATGACATCACCTAAACTGACGTTTTATATAATAGGAAAAATCAAAGAAGATGAATAAAAGTTGTCTGCATAAATATTTCAAGCCCATAAAACCTTTTAAATGCTAAAATCCCATTGTCACCATATAGCAAGTGTAACTGACTTAACAGCTGGTACTCACAGAAGATATAGTTCAGTATCCAACCAGGTAATGGCTATGTTCCCAATCCAGAATGACTGGAAAAGTATGAATCTGGACTAATTCCAACTGGCTATTACAATGAACAGTTTAGGACTTCAGTAACTTGCTCTTTTGGCAAAAAGTTAATGCATTTCTCACCATTTTCCTGGAATCTAATTTGCATTGCCTTTTGTCTACCACAGAGGTGAGAATGAGATGCCATCATAACTTAATAGAATACTTTATCTGGTCATCTACATTTTGGGATAATGGAGTGGTTTATAAACTAATATAATAATAGAAATTAAATGGTGTCAGTAAATAATTGAAAAAATACTTCTCATAGCTAGTTACATTTATATAATCTCCACATAATAAAAATAACTTTAATACTCAATAAAGGAAATTAAAATTATTAGCTCTTAATTAACTATCAGTCTAAGATGAAGAGATTAAATGTATAATAGCCAAAAATGAATTAATATTGAATGAATTTTGAATAAATATAAACACTGAATACCCATATTTACTAATTCTTATGTTTATAAGCAACTATAGATATCCAGTATTTATATTAATTTAGCAATTTACCCATGCAAGATTTAATTTGGCAAAAAGAATGAAATGTTCAGTTCTTTGTTTTGACTAAAGACATGCAGGAAGAGCACACTAACTTGCCACTAATTCAAGTGTTAGTTTCAAAATAATACATGATCATATCATAAGATTCATTGACTATAAAGCTACCGGACTGAAAAATGACACAAATGTCTGGTAATTACAATATAATTTGGGTTACCTCACTGAATTTCTATAATTCCATATATGTGTAACAACAATTAGAAAAAAATGTCATAAGGGAGAGCAAGGAGAGTTATGTGGAAGAAAGGAAAGGGAAAATTATGTAATTATATTGTAATTTTTTTAAGTCTAAGATGAAAATTAATTAAATAAAACAAAATCCCTAGGAGTAAATCTGCCATGTATATTCTACTGTAATACTTACTGGCCTTATCCACTGTTGCACTGAAAATATTTCTCCTGAAGGAAATTATCTCTGTTGATTAATACTAAGTGCTAGCTTTGTCTGAAGAGATTCATACATTATGTTGTTTATATACATTTGTACACATAGGTTGAATCCAAATTATTAAACATGTTTAATGACATCTTGATATCAAATTTCTGACTGAAACTAGTCCTGGGCCTTACACAGAAATAGTGTTGCTGCAAATGGTTATTGGAAAGAGCAGAGCCTTTCCACCCTCCTGTGTGCTCTCATGTCACACAGGCACTTCCTTTGGGGTCAAGGCACCTGTCACTGCCCTGCCAGGAGGGCTGATAGTGCTGATGCCGGACTTCACAAGCCATCCTCTATTTGGAAACTCTCTCAGAGAAGGAACAAGGTAGCTGCTATGGCCAAGTTCTCTCTCTCTCTCTCTCTCTCTCTCTCTCTCTCTCTCTCTCTCTCTCNNTCTCTCTCTCTCTCTCTCTCTCTCTCACTCACTCAGTCTCTGTCTCTTTATGTGTGTCTCTTTCTCTATCTGATTCTCTATCTTTGTCTCATACACACACACACACACACACACACACACAGCCAGTGACCATCAGATGTGAGAATAATACGAAATCAAAAGGTGAAGTTAACTGGAGAAAAAAAAGCAAAAGGCCTAGAAGTGGGAAGGACCACAGCATTTGGTTTTTAGCAGCAAGGAGTGCTGACATTACATAATGGCAAATGGAATTTAAATTTACTAGAATGCCTGTACCTTCAGCATTTTTGTTAGTGTTCAAAGTTCTGTCATTCATTATGTAGTTACAAGTTCCCATAGAAGATGAAGGGTGGATTAAAAAAAAAAACAGAACCCCAAATTTAGGAAATTTTATATTTTTCCTCTCAGAATATTTACTAAAACACTTTTGTGTGCAGGTTTAACAACAGAACATCAATATAGAACAAAAGTATAGAATGAGAGCCTTGGGACTTCAAATGAAAGAGAACAATGACATCATTTCAGATGGGTTGGCTATAGTATTCATGCATTTTACTGGAGAGCTTTCAATTGAGTGCTCCCTAGTTACTGAGGATGCAAATGTCATACATCTCTGTGTTTTCAAATTTCTCAACTGATTGTTTTTAAGCATATTACGCTACTCGCAGACCTGGATATTCTATACATTTGTACTTGTAAATTATACAATCAGTCTTTATAAATAATCTATAAGCAAATATGATTTTTTTAAAAAATGTATTTATGCACTGCAGAAAACTTTTCTGGAAAAAATGTTAATGATGCACTAAATAAGAAGAAAAATATTTAGTAACAAATGATCAAAGTAATTTCTTTCAAAAAACAACTACACTTTTTTCTTCAATTTTATGAAGTTTCAAACATGTTGTACTAACTTTAAAATAATGCTCGTTAAAATTTTGTGCAGTGATCATGGTGACAATTTTATTTATAATAACTGTAGAAGCACAACCTTCTAATGTATTTCAGCTCACCTTTATACCTGGAAGAGCAATTACAAAAAAGACATCATGATTTGAGACAGAACAATAGGAATTGGAAAGAGGAAAAGCTAGAGAAAATACTATATAAGTATATTGCAATTTTAAAAATTGCTTATATTAAGTTAATTAAAGGAATACAGCATGTGTTGTTCATACTTTTCAATATTTCTTGTAAAATATTGTTCATTTCTGGAAATAAAGCCTGGGTTTCTTGTTTAATGAACTCTTTGTTATTGATACCAAACGTGTGGTTAGTGTCCTTCCTATTTGATAGATCATTTTCAGTGAAGTATAATAAGGTTGATCTCTATACTGTACCAGTCAAACGTACAAGCTGTGGTTCCAGGTTCCATCACATGGATCATACCTGTAGACGAGTATAGACTAAGTGATCAGGTCCCAAAAGTATTAACCCTGAATTCTGTACTAAAAGGATCTGTGAATTTGGATCCTAATTTCATAATAATTTGATTATGCCATTCTTGATGTGCTAGTGCTAATTAATAGAATCTTCTAAATATCATTTCATTTTAAGTCAAAACAAATTAACATGGTGAAGGTAATGTCAGATTACTAAAAACATTCTAAGCACATGTCTAGAGATAGTCTACTTGTTTGCCCAGTAGAGACACAGGGCGAGACTGGAACAGGAGGATTAAAAGGAGAGAGGGGAGGAAGCAAGAAAAGGTCAATGAGACATATAGGGAGGGGCATCTAACGCCAAGGACTATTTGAGGGGTCATTTGGAAAACCAATTCAGCAGAAGCTTATAAGTGTGTGTGTGTGTGTGTGTGTGTGTGTGTNTCGTCCCTCTTGGGGCCTGGCTCGCCCGCGTTGGCCGATATGTACACGATCACCCCGATGATGTTGCTCAGGCCTGAATGGAGACGGTCATGTGGGAGCCTAGAGGACCCGCAGTCCTCTGGCTGTCTTAATCCCCTGGAGTCTAAACCGGGGCCTCCACTGGGCTAGTCTCCACCCCTGGAGTATAATTATAGCCCTGAGACCCACTGAGCTAAAAACTACTCCAGGAGTCTAGGCCCGGCTGCCATTCGGTTTAACTCTTATGTCCTGCCCACCTGGTCTAAGCTCCACCCCACTAGCCTAAACCCACTCAGGAGTCTAAACCCACCCCACTGGCCTAAGCTTTACACCCTAGAGACTAAGATTCACCTCTATCGGACAGAATTCCACCCAGCAGTCTTAAGCCCTGAGCCCATTAAGCTAAATTCCACCCGTGTTTCCACTGGACTAAACTCTACTCCAACAGTCTTAGCCCTGCTCACTAAGCTCCACCCAAGAACTTAAGCCCCACAGTTGCTGGGCTAAATTCCACCCTAAGAATCTAAGCCCCACTGCTATCGGTATGAATTTCACCCCCAAGTAGTTTAAGTATCACTCCAATGGGCTAACTCCTCAAGAATCTAAACCCACCAGAAATGCAAGTTCTGTTCCCATTGGCCTAAACCATCTTCCGGAATATAAATTCCATCCTTATTGGTCTAAACACTCACTTCAGAAATCTGTAAGCCCCTCCCCCATTGGCCTAAAGTACTTCTCTTGGAGATCTAGCCTCTGCCCTCTGAGTTAGCACCCCCTTTAATCTTGGCCCCATCCCTACCTGGCCCTGGCCCCTTCTCCGGTCATCAGTTCTATATGCCTTACCTATATAGGTCTAAATTGCACCCCTATGTGGTCAAGGCCTTGCCCCCAGGAGGACACAGACCTTACCTTGAGAGTCCTAACAATGGCTGAGAATGGCCCATCACTGTCGTAATGATCTTGGTTCCTCCCACAGTTTAGGTTAATCACCCCCAGGTAGTTCAGGTTCTGCCCCTTCTTATCTAGCCTCCGTGGATCTAAATCCCCCCCAACACACACACACACACACACACACACACACAC
>LOEQ01004907.1:48885-61245 GCA_001685075.1 Bramus lutescens | reverse complement strand
GGAGGGAAATGTGAGGAGGGGAGGAGGTGGAAATTTTTAATAAAAAATTAAATATAAAAAGGTCTGACCATATGTGGGTTCTTGTGAATTTCACAGATTTGCATTTCAGTTCCTTCCTAGAACACCAATGTATAGATTCCTTTGCTTTAGCTGCCTGTGTGGCATCTTTTTTTTTCTTTTTTTGCAGCACATGTTTTGATATGCCTATACCAAGCATTCACAGGAGGGTGTTCAGAGCCTATGCAGTTCTTCCCTTACCAGAAATTCTTCTACTCTCTCCATATTACCTACAGATTACCTAGCTAAAATGCATTTACTTATCATGTAGAACTCAGTTTGTGCACATATTCCTGGTGAAGCTTTCCTAAACACTAGAAGATATTTAAAATTCTTTGCGATTTCTACTAGTTACAAGTCATTTTCATTCTATAATAATTTATACATATGTCTGAACTCCTTCCTTTTTCTGCCAGAGAGTAAGATTTTGAGAACAAGTATACTATAGGATTCATTTTATATAGTCGGCACTTACAGAAGAGAGCCTGGCTTGTTATAGACTCTCAACAGTAACAGCATAAATAAAAATGTCAATGCCTTTAAATCATCCAAACACATGAAAGCTGGCAAGTCCATTATGAGTCTTGACAAAGCTTCTTTCTCTTTTTTCCCCCCTACTTAGGTAAAAGCTCCTTTTTTTCTCTTTTTATTAAAATAGATTTTTCTTATACAATATAACCTGATTACAGTTTCTTATACCTCTACTCCTCCTAGATTTTCCCTCCTCCCTTCCATCCTGATCCACTCCCTTTCTGTCTCTTATATAAAAAGAACAGACTTCTAAAAGATCACAAAACACAACAAAGTAAAATAAAATAAGACAAAACAAAAACCATCATATAGAAGTTGGATAAGGCGAACCAAAAGAGGGAAAAAGTTTGGAGGGAAGGCACAAGAATCAGACCCACTTGCTCACACATTCCGGAGTGCCCTAAAAACACTAAACTGAAAGCTATAATATATATGCCGAGGACCCAGTGCAGACCCGTGCAAGACCTGTACTTGCGCTTCAGTCTCTGTGAGTTCATATGAACTTTGCTCAGTTGGTTTAGAATGCCTTGTTCTCCTGCTGTCCTTAATCCCCTCTGTCTCACACTCATTCTCCCTCCTCTTCTGTGAACATCCTTGGGACATGACAAAGTTTTCATGCTTTCACTGAAGAGCTTTCTTTTCTTAATTCCCAAATTTCAGCAATAGCAAGGGTAACTGAGAAGTATCTAACTTAGTAAGTTATTGCTGAATAATTAGAATGGATAAACGTTACTAAAATTCATCTTTTGTAGTTTACCAAACTAATATTGGGTTAAGGTGGGCCCTTTTATGGTACAGAAGGGATTTTGAGCTATGTTCTGAAATATTCTGAAGTCAGACTGTGAACTCTCTGCCAGTTTGCATTCTGCTAGAACATATAAAAGGATAACCTAGGCTTATGGCAGGTTGAGAATAGGTAATGTGCTTAGCACCTTTCTTTGATGATACAGTTACCAACTACCTGTATCAAAATATTCAAAAATAAAATACTGAGAAACAACACATATAGACTATTCTAAGAGTTGAATGAAAATAACAATGTAATCTGAAAAGTTTCTGTGGCCAAAAAAAAGTTCATTTCTATAGTAAATAAACTTATTTAGAGATTTTCATATTTTTAAGATACTAAATTTTTCAGTATATTCTTTAGGAGCACATGTAGAAAATATTATTTGGGTGTTATTTTCAAACACTTAGGAAAAATGCTGAATTGTTAAGTTAACACGCAGTTAAAATTCCTTAACTGCTCAGCTCATTCCAGTACTCACAGACGCCTTCTTTGTTGCACAGCCCTGTCTCATATTTCATTGCCAGGCTTGCCAGTCAGTTACAGTCTTTGGCCCCATGTCACTTTCATCCTATTGGACGATTGTCATGGGAGCTGCCCAATGGTGCGCTGCTAATGAGGCAGCTTAAAGAGCAGCTGGGGATGTGCAATTGCTGGATTAGGGTCAGGGCCAAGAAAGAAAATAGATGGGAGAGATACAGCCTGAATGACTGCCAACAAACAGGGGTTCTATTATCCTACTAAAGCAGGACATTCATTATCCTCTATTTCAGCATACTTTGGGTTCAGTCAAGCTGTCTCCCTCTCCCTTTGGATTTTCAATTCATAAACCACAAATGGTCCAAAGGGTGCATTGTCCCTTGTAGCCATGTAACCCAGGGTGAGCGAGAAGCACGGAGGAAATGAACGAGCTATGAAGTTCCTAATGTGAGCACCATCAGGACTGACACCTTGTTCCTTGGAACTGTGACATAAGGCTTAGGCACGATGCCAACATAGTTTTACATCTCTGTGAAACCATTTGTTCATTAAGCAAAGCTAAAATAAAAATCGTCTGCTTGCTCTTTCAAAGAGTCGAATTGTAAGGATTACAGATAGTATGTTCATGATACCTTCCTCTAGTCACCTGATATGACTGCATAAAATGAGGACTGGTTTAAACTCCACCGCACAGACTCATATATGTGTGTTTATATACATATATACTTATACATGTATATAATATACTAAGTTTTTCTAAGTCTCAGAAAATAATCTCTATATAGTAATTTTATATTTTTCTACACATAAATACTGTCATGTAGAAAATTCCCTCATGTCTTTTCTTTTTTATCAAATCTTTCCTCTAAATGTCTCTCCTTTTTTCATTTTTCATTGTGCCTCTACTGTCTTTTTAAATTATGCTCCCCTTTATCATTTGGATTCAGCGCTAAAGCCCACCTGCCACATGAACTAATGGACCCATAGTGCTATTGTCTATGCTCCGTACGTAGTTTAAAAGGCAAATGAACTTGATGAAAGAAGCAAGTTCTGTAATTCAGAGCAAATTAGTCAAGGCACAGGGAAGATAATAAATCACTGTTGTAAAGTGAGAGAAAGAAAACGTAAAAACCTCCTGTTTCACTTTGTCTGAGGACATAAAATCCTAGGGGGCATCTCCACACTCTGACTGCTGGGTCAGGTCTGCAAATACAGGGAAAAGGGCTTGAAAGTCAGCTTCAGTTCTTACCTTTGTATCCTACGGTTTTAACATAAGTAAAGAACAAATTGTGCTTGGCAGGTTTCGGCTCCATGATTTAATCCTCACTGGTTTAGTTGCTTGCTGAAGTTTTATTTTTTTAATTAGTTAATTTATTTTTAAATCATCTTTTCTGATTTTACATACCTGTCCCCGTTCCCACTCCCTCACCTCCTCCCTCTCCCCCCAGTTTTCCCCCATTCCACTCCCCATCCACTCCTCAGAGAGGGGAAGGCTCCTTCCCATGGGGAGTCAACCAAGGCTCTCGCCCCTGTATTTAGGCCGAGCAAGGTATCCTTCCATAGGGGATGGGCTCCACAAGCCTGTTCAAGCATTAGGTATAGATCCTTGTCCCACTGAAAGATCCCTTACTGAAGATTTATTCTTAAGTGTATATAAGTTACAAATTTGCTATGAATCACACTATCATTTTCTCAGATTATGCTTTATGGAAAATTTATCCTATTGTTTCAAAATTGTAGAGATTTTATTTTAAATTCTCTCCAACATAGCTATTTCAAATGGAATATATGAGGCACACTTAGTAACCATTGATAACATCTGCTTCTCACTCTTCCTGCCATATCACAAACTCTCAGAGCCAGTTTCTGCTTAGTACCAGAACTTTTATATTTTGGCTTAAACCTTCATAATAATTGAAATTTTACTGGAATTTTAAAGTATGCAAATATTGAAAGTTTATATTCAAATGTATTAATATCCTTTGTAGTTATAGAGTGAAATTATATATTCTTTTGTTGCTTTAGGAATTATGGCTAATATATGTATCATTGACAAAATATCTGTTTTTGATACAAAAATATATTACATTGTATTATATCTTCTAGTTTTTCTTAGTGAATGTATTATATGGGGGATTATAGACCAGTTATTTTACTCAGACCTGCAAGGTTTTTTTTTATTTTACTATAACATTTTGATTGGCATGCTGGATTTGAGTAGTTGAAGAACTATTGGTTTATTTCTTCAGATTTATGAAGATTACTTTGCAACAGTAAAATTTTCCCTCCTCATTTTGTTCCCCAAATCAATTTTTACCTTAAATCATGGTTAAATTTTTATTTAAGAAATATTGAGTCTATGAATTTAACACTGGAGAAACATTCTTAAGAAATTTTTGTCTAGAGTTATTGTATAGCATAGAAAAGTAGAAAACTGGGAGAGAGAAAGCAGGGGGTGAGAGGGTGAAGAATTTATAAAGTTTCCATTAACTTCTTTGATTCTATCAAGAGGAGAGTGTTTTGATGGAATGAAAGAAATGGTTGATACAAAGTAAGAGAAGATGAAGGCAGAACCTGAATCTTTTCTTGATGGTCCTGGTAGGTAATGACAAGGAGGAGGACGTGGTTCTCTATGAATAATTTCAAGACAAGATGCTTACGGTGCTGGATGTTATCTGCAGCATAGATTGAAAGTGGATGTTTGGACCAGATGTAAATAGTAGCATTGTAAAGTGTGGTTGCTCTAGGTCTCTTTGGACCTTAGTATAATAATAATACACCATGATATAAATAGAAAACTTACATGCAACAAAAGTCATCTTCTAGATAAGAAGATAAATGGATTATTTCTGTGACTCTAGGGTGAACTGGTGCCCACTGAGATATACCATGACCTTTCAAAAGCAAACAAGATATACAAGGCATAGCTGACTGCTTCCCAGAGGCTTCATGAAAATAAAAACCATTACAGTTTGTTAATGATAATACAATAACAATGTTATTAGATATATATTCTTGTAATAATATAAAAATGATACTAGAGATATAGACATTTATAATGCACTTAAATATATGTATTAGCAAATATTTATAGATAATGATATATGGATTTCATTGTGAGACAAGTGTGCTATCATGCTTTACATGTAGCCTCACATTTAATCACAAGCACATAATTCTTCTAAGAAGAAAATATTTTCCTATTTTTATCACAGAGAAAATTAATGTTTAAAAAGGATTTACTTGATTCGCCCTATATCATCCAGCTATTAAGCTACACAGTTGAAATTCAAATCCAGTCAGTCTGGCTCCACAGCCTGGCTCTTAACCACTAAACTAAACCAACAGGGAAGAGAGCAGCAATCGTGTTCGACTAGCATTGCACCTCTGCCTGGGAATGAGTTTAACACCGAAAGATTGGACTTTGAGAATAATGTCCTCAGGGATAAAGAACCAATAGAAAAGTTAAAATAAAAATTATGGCCACAAATGAAGTGTGTTTGAAGGTTTTAAGAGTGAAATTTTTTCATTAAGTCCATTTTCCAACTTTGCTTTGCGGAGCTTCTACAGATTTCTGCTGCAGAATTTGCACACTTACTAACTTTTTAAAAAATTTATTTGTCTTTTTGAGACAGAGTTTCTGTGTGTAACCCTGGCTGGCCTAGAACTTTCCGTTTAGATCAGGCTGGCCTCAGACTCAGAGATCTAGCCTACCTCTCCTTCCAGAGTGCTTCTGATAAAGCTATGTGCCACCACTGCCCAGCACAACGTTCTAAAACAACTGAATATCTGAGTTTCTGACCTTGCTCCTCAGTTAGCCATCATAGAGTCTTGTGCAATATACAAATTACTTTCTGTGTAATCAAGAGTTTCCTTTGTGTAGCTGGAGACACCAATCAGGTATTTTCCATTAATGTGTAACATAATGTTATGATTGAGGTGTCATTGAATGTATCTGGACAGTGTATTTGTATGCACTTATGATTTTCCTTATCATCCTCACTAATGCCTGACATAATATTTTTGTAGGTAAGTGAAAAAGCTTTTTTTATTCTTAAAAATATAAATAAGTAGAAGAAGTCAGTAAGGCCCAACAGTTTACAAATGTATTTCAGTTTTGTCAATTGTAATTTAGTTATTTTAATAAATGATTCTCCTTAGATTATTAAACTCAGTTATTGAAGGAGCCCAGACTTGTTTTCATAACTGCAACCCCATATACAGGATTCACAGACACAGTCATTGGAGGTGCTGGCACTCAGAGCCAGAATGAAGGATGTAATTGAGAAGTGCTTTAGAAATCAGCCTGGACATTGTTCTCTTGCTTTTATCTGTCCAGTGTGGGTCGGGTTCACTGCTGGAGATCATTCAGACAGATAAAATACACAATCAAATTGCAAACCAAAACAAATGACTCTAAAAGGAATATCAAAGTGGAAGTTAGGGAGACTTCTGCTGCCCGTGTGCTTGCTCAAGTCCAAAATTTGCAATCAAAACCTTGAGGCCCATATATTCTTTTATTTATTTCATTGTGAGATTACAATATAATTACATATCCCCCCAGCTGTCCTATATATTACTTCTTGTTATCATTCAACTCCATAATCTCTTTTTCATTAATGGTTGCTACAGTAAAGACTGTCTCTACAAGAGAAAACAAAGCTGGTATCAGAAATCTAGCACTAGCTTTTCATTTTAGCATATGGTGTGCTCTGCAATTTAGCATTCTAACTATGTAACTATCAGGCAACGCGATGCTGTCTGTAGTTGGCCAGGTTCACCTAATAGTCCTAACTTATGCATAGTGTTGCACTTTGATGGAATATTTTTTCTTCTTTATTTGAAAGTTTCTGGGTGATTAAAAGGTTAGCAGACTACTGGATTTCTGTACAAGAAAAGCGTTTTGGAGTATCAGTTAAATGAATGTATAAAGCCTCCCAAAATTCCTCCCTTATTTAAAAGCTGATTTTCCTCTTGCTTAAGTTTGCAGGTGTTTTTATTTTGTTTGTTTCTAACAAGAGGATTAATGTGTTACTGCGATCACTTACCTTTATCTGCAAAAGCTAAGATTTATTAAGGCGATTGTCTATTATTCCATGGGCTGACAAGGTAATTTTTGACACTTTCAGACTCTCTTTTAAAAAAAATAAAATGTCAAGCAAAATACAACTAAAATTATGCCAAAATTTACAATTTTCATCTTCATATAGTAAATTTGTGAATAAAAACTGTGAATATCTTTCAGAATCAATTTACTAAGTAGTATTAACTGAGCCAGATGTGGTGGTATGCTCATGCAATCTCAGCAGCTGTGAGACTGATCAAGATGAAGATTTAGAAAACAACCTAAACTGTGTAGGGAAAACCTGTTTGAAAATCTCAAACTAAAGCAGCAACATTAAATAACAATAACAATAATGATATTTATTATTATTAGACACCTACCCTGTTATTGCAATCAGATAAAAGTGTCGAAATGTTGGGCAATATATATAGTGCAATCTGTTCACTCCTGAGGTGGCAGCGAGAAGGGTGACTACAGAAAATAGATGAGCGTTTAAAGACGACAAATTTGAAGATTCACACAGGCTACTCAGCAGGAATTTCCCAGAATGCCTTTGTCCTTAACAAAATACAACTGGTATGGTACTATGCAAGGAGTATCTGAAAGAATCAGTGCCCATGTTCCTCTTGTTGCCATTTCAACATGAGACAGGAAGTAATCTGACATAGAACTATGGTACCAGGACAATGTGACTGTCCTTGTTTCCGTCTGTGTTTGTAAACAAATGTCACTTTACAGTCTCTGTCCTTACTTTATGGTTTTGTAATATTATAGGAATCAAAGGAGAGCATTGGATTATAAACTGGGCAATCCAGCTTTAACCACACTTTGATCTTAACTTCTGTGACTGTAGGAGGATCCTGGAATATTCTATGAGCCATTTATCAGCTTTCCAGTGAAGACAAGTGCCAGCTACTTACAACC
Source organism: Bramus lutescens (assembly GCA_001685075.1). Taxonomy (NCBI): domain Eukaryota; kingdom Metazoa; phylum Chordata; class Mammalia; order Rodentia; family Cricetidae; genus Bramus; species Bramus lutescens. The sequence goes on along the minus strand of LOEQ01004907.1, from coordinate 53,401 downwards.
TCAAAGCATCCTCAGAAACAACATTAACTTACTGTGGGCAAATAATTATTGTGTTGGTGCACCCTGTTCTTCTAGCACTGGCATGAAAGCATCCGTACTTTTGAGCTGTTGCCTAGAAATGATTGCTGTTTATATGATTAAAAATATTCATGGTGATTCATGAAGGGTTTATCCCCACAGCTCATTATAATATCCTTAGAGCAATGTCGGTGGTGATATGTGTACCAGGATCTTCTTTTTGGTCCACCTATCAGCTTTCAAATCATGATACCGAGACTTATTATCAGTTTTGAGTGCTAAGCCTATCTTAACCATATTTCTGGCTTTTAACTTAAATTAACCTCTTTATCTGCCTTTTGCCGTGTGGGCTTATTACATCTCTCATTTTTGTATGTCTAACTTTCGCTGCTTCTCTAAGTCTGGCGGACTGGTGTCTGTCTGGCTTTTTTCCCTGGGCATCTCCTTCCTTCTTCTTCTCCTCCTCCTTCTCATGTTCCTCATGTTCTTTTGTTTCTTTCTTCGACTTATTCTCTCCGCCTGGCATTTCTCTTCCTTGCTATTGGCCATTCAGCTCTTTGTTAGATCAATCAGGTGTTTTAGATAGGCAAGATAAAGATATTTAACTCATTTGCATAATTAAAAGTGCATCCATACATGATTAAACAAATGCAAATAAAAAAGTAACATGCATTTACATTTAAATACTCTGCAGCATAAACAAATGTAACACATCCTTGCTCAGTTACACCAATATTCCACAACAGATACTTTTATGTCCTACATGAATAAAGATACTCTCATCTTGTAGGATTTGGTTCTTCATCACCTGTTTCTGACATTATGTATTCACAGTTTAGAACTTAGAGTCTTGTGTAGACTTAGCAAAATTCGGTAATAAGACAGAAAATCGTGGTTTACATAAACATATGGAGAATTAGTAGGTGGAGATAGCATTAGATATACATGCAAATTAATAAAAGAATATTCAAAAATAATATAATACAAATATTCATCTTTTGCGAGGGCAAGATGGCTCAGTCAGTAGAGGATCATGTCATCAAGTTTGATGACCTAAGTTCAATTTTTAAAACATACTTGATGGAAGGAAGAAAAGAAGTGAGTCTTTTACATTATTCTTTGACATTCACACAAGCACTCCCGCACACAGACATACAAATTAATTAAGAGCTAAATAACTCTATGAATATTTATCTGACACCTTCATTTTCCTACTGTTAATGGATAGTGTTAGGTATTGAATAAGAAAAGTCTCCAAATGTTCTTAATGGCAGTCTTCAATTGCTAATGCCATCTTAGAAGGTTGTGGAAACTTTAGGTGGTCTTTAGCCTGAGGAATTGTCATTTTGGGTAGGTCTTTTGGAGCCCACTGTCCCTGGCTTCTTTGTTATCTCACTCTGTGCTTTCAAACATTCTTTAATGAACAGTTATTCTCTATCTAATGTTCCTTTCATTGTAATATTCTGGTAATGGGGATTAACTGACATGGAATGAATGAACTCTCTGACACTGTGAGCTAAAATAAATCTTTTCTCCAGTAAAGTGAATTCTTCAGGTAATTTTGTCCTAGTAATGAAAAAATAAAGAATAACACCTGCTTATTGCTTCTTCCTATATACTGTCCCAATACTTCAATACTTACTGCCTTGGTGTATTTCCTCAATACCAATGTGAATTAAAACCAGTACACAACTAAAATGTTCATATGAACGTCTACATCTCTCTTAAGTGAGTTGCATTAAGTAAAGGACACAGTTTCCTCTCATAAAAAGTGGCAGTTCAGCACAGCCTACCTGATCTTAGAACTCAATTCCACAGAGTCCTGAAACAATGAACAAACGGAAGAGCTTCTCAAATTCCTCTCGTTTCCTCCAAGAGTAGTGATGACCTATTGGCAGCTTCGCGACTTCCATGGTGGGAATATTTCTACCTGGAAAAGCAACAAGCATTGCTAGTCTGTTTCCGTTCAGCAGAAAGCCAAACAGTTATTTTTACAACACCGTTTTGTTTCCAAACCCACTACATATTTTATATACATATTCTGTCTTGAGCTTGTCTTCTGATATGATTCCTACTGATTTTTGCTAAGAAGAAAATCCAGGATTAGGAAATTGATAATTTTGACATTTTTTTCTTCATTTGCTAGTCTATTTCTGTTGTTTTTCTCTCCTATTTCTTTTTTGTTTGGTCATATTTTTATTGTTGTTGTTGTTGCTGATGCTTGATAAACATGTCTTTTATGTCAGAAAAAAAAAGTAGAAGTGACCTTCTGTGGTGGTTTGAAAGAAAATGCCCCCCTCCCCAGGCTCATAGGAAGTGGCACTATTAGGAGGTATGGCTTAGTTCTAGTGTGTTGGAGGAAGTCCATCACTAGTGGGTAGACTTTGAGTTCTCAAATGCTCTAGCCAGGTTTAGTGCAGCTTTCATTTTCTGTTGTCTGAAGATCCAGATTTAGAACTTTCAACTACCTTTTATTAGCAAGTGGCTATCAATTGGAGATGGCCTCTAAATTAGGGATGGGGACATGTGCCCACTTCCCCTTTAATTCTTAACTGAAAGATGAAAAGAACCACCTACTAGCTGGTATCATTCTCTGTATCTTTCTTGCAGTGTAGCACAATTTATATCATTAAAGTTTGTATCTTGTTCATATTTATCCTCATATTGCCTGATTTGAAGTCTGGAAAATGAAAGGTTCTCAATAAATTGTTATTTAAGTTGGCAAACAACACTAGACTTCTTTATTGTCTGATCTCTCCATAGCTCTTTAAGTTCTTCTTAATAAAGTTATTTTTTATCAGAGATAAAATGCTTTATAATTCTTTTACAAAAAGAGAAAAGTTCTTTTAAATAAATATAAAAATATGCCTCACTTGCAGTCATTTATTAATAATTGGACACAAATCTACTACTAAATAAATGAACCAGAAGTCTTTTAGTATGAAATGTAAGAAGGCAATAAATTGAGAACAAAATGTTAAAACAGTTATTGAAGTCCAGATATTTTCAGAAAAATAATGCAAACCAATAAAGTTTTTATAGCATATACCCTTAAAGTTCAGTGAGAGAGAAAACAGGATTTGGAAAATGTAGTCTGTAGAAATGTTTACTTAAATGCTACTTCAGTGTGGGAACAGCATTTGCATGATAAAATTGCCTTATTAGAAGCATATTGGACTTAACTTTCCTGGTTTGAAAACAGAGCCAGGAAATCTCAATATTATTTCATCTTATTTTGTTTTGTTTTCACCCTAGCATAAATGTACACTACTTAAGAGTTTAATGAAAATTTCTAGTGCTCCCTAAGCTTAAACACATTTTCTTGGGTTTAGAAAACCCCGTGAGTCAGCTCAACTCAGTATTTTTAAAGCCACGAAACATGTAACTTCCCTCACTCTTTTCTTTACTAAGGGACTTTACAACTTCCAACATCTTAATTTCCTAAAAGATTCCATAAACATGTTCAATCAGTGGTCAATTGAAAGAACCAATTCACTGGGCAGGGGAGCAGGTGTCAGTGACTTCTCATTTAGATGCAGCTGGCTGTTTTTATTAAAATGATCTTCGTTAGCTACAGCATCGCAGAAATGTGCCAGGGGTCCAGTGATCAAGGCTATGATATCTCATTGCTTTGTCTTGTTTTCTGACCATGCATTACCCGTAACTCCCATAAGCCATGCGCATTACACTAGCTTTTGCTGACAAAGGAAATTAACTAAGCCATATCCTCGCCAGTTCAGCACAAAATCACCCACACAACTGGAAAAGATAATCTGAAATGTGTATCCACAAAGCTAATTTTATCGTGTAACAACAGCCTGGTATAGGAAAGACAGCAATGTTAATGCTTCAGCATTCCCATAATTAACATTAAGAGAGAAACTCAGGTCTGCTTTACAGGGAGGCAGAGGAGACAAATTTAGTCTGAGATTGGATGGTATTCGGTTAATGTAATTATAGAAGGCAAAAATTTCTAGAGATCTGCTCTTTTAGTGAAAATAACAATCTTCTTAGTACTGTCCTAGATCATAGGAGTCAGCAGATGTTAGCATCACACTGAGAAAAACCATCGTGGGTAAAGTTACTCCCATACATCAGATCAGAGAACAGTTGAGGAGGACCATAGATATTCTGCATTCTGCCTCATAGGTCAGTCCTGATTCTTCCAAGAAGGTTGGTTAGTTTGAATGAGTACATGCAGGAAAAAAAAAGAGGATATACCTTATGAATACAATTAATTTAAGTACTAACATTTATTAAAAGAATGTATGGTAAGGCTGGGATACTTAAGAGTTCTGCTCAAAAGTTTCATGGCTACTTAAGAATTTAATGAAAATTTCTAGTGCTTCCTAAGCTTAAACACATTTTCTTGGGTTTAGAAAACCACCAGTGTTAACGCAAATTAATATTGCCGAAATAACAATGAAAAATCCATAGTAATACTTGATAGATGGATAGATAGATAGATAGATAGATAGATAGATAGATAGATAGATAG
>LOEQ01004907.1:0-14746 GCA_001685075.1 Bramus lutescens | reverse complement strand
GAGGCGCCCTCTCCTCAGCTGCTCAAGGAACAAGCTGGGGACATCTCCTTGGACTGCACTTTTTAAATATTTTTTCTCATAATTAAACCAATTTTGTCACCAAAATGTCACATAACTTTTTTTTACATAAACCATAAATGCAGTTTACATAATTAATGTGGGATTTTCCTCTGTATGCTGTGATTACCATTAATGAATAAAGAAACTGTCTTAGGCCTGCGCAGGGAACAGAGGTAGGCAGGGAAAATTAACCTGAATGCTGGGAGAAAAGAGGCAGAGGCAGAAAAAAAGCCACGGAGCTGCTGCCGGAGACAGACATGCTGAAACTTTGCTGGCAGGCCATGACCTCGTGGTGATGCACAGATTATTGGAGATGGGTTAAATTCGTATGTAAAAGTTAGCAAATAAGAAACTAGAGCTAATGGGCCAAGCAGTGATTTAAATAGCATGGTATCTGTGTGATTATTTCACTTTTGGGCAGCTGGGAACACATAATAGACTTTTGAAAACTATCTAGCAATTGTCAAAAAATCAGAGCAGTGACTCATAAGAGTATATTCTTTGCTCCTTCCTAGTGTTCTCTACCATGGGAAACTTGCTCATGGTTTAAGCCTAAATGACGATAGAACAATCAAAGCCAGGTTACATGGGTGAGACGATCCATATAGAAAAACAAAAATAAATAAGTGTCTTGACTGCACCACTGTAATGAATGAATATGTGGGACGAGTTTAAACTATTTAAAACTAGTTTATCTTTGATCTCTTTGATAGCGATTTCGCGAGCTTCCCATCTCAAAGCACTCTGCAGACAGAAAAAAAAAAAACTGTAGATCTGAGCTGGTGTCCCAATCCCTTTACTTGAGGCCTTGCCTGGTTACAGAAGATGACCTGTTAGAATTCATCCAGGCAATGGATGGGAGCAGATGTAGAGTCCCATACCCAAACATCAGGTGGAGCTCGTAGAGTCCTGCGAAAAAGTTGGAGGAAGGATGAGAGGAAGCAGATAAGACAGGAACAATACAACCCACAGAATCATTTGACCTGGGCTTATGGAGGCTCTCAGATAGCAGGGAGCCTTTTGGGGTCTGACTAGGTTCCCGCTTATGTGTTATGGCTGAGTATCCTGGTGTTCTTGTGAGATTCTTAGCAGTAAGATCGAAGTGAAAGCATACTCTTTCTGACTCTTGCCTACTTGTGGGACCCTTTTCCTTTTACTGGGTCAGTTTGTTCAGCCGTTATGTGATGCTTTGTGCCTAGAATTATTGTAGCATATTATGACATGTTTGATCTATGCCCCTGGGAGGCCTGCTCTTTTCTGAGGGGACACAGAAGTGAGGTGGATCTGGGAGAGACAGTAAATGTGGGCTAGAAGATGGGGGGAGGGAAACTGAAGTCTGGATATAATATATGAGAGAAGAATAAGAAACATTTATTTTTATGGCTTTCTGATTTATGTTTCTGCATGACTACATGCAAGCAGAATACAATCATGGAGTATCAATCAACTTGATTGTTTTTTGAAATTCTTGATAGTTGTTTTAATTAAAGAAAAAACCTCACGACTTTTTCCAGTAGTTTCATCTCCTAAGATGGCTAGTCATAGATAATTACATGCAGTGAACTAAATTGACTAATGATTTGGGTGTTTCAGTTGTTGGAGCCTTATCTTTCTGGTTCGGTCAGTTGTGTCTGCTTTTACTCCCCATATCTTCAAAAATGTCATATGTGACTGTTCATGGTATAGCATATGTTGCCCTCTAGTGAGTCATATGAACACAGGAAAAGTCACACTGAGCTGTAGAGATCTGGGTATAGATTTATGTTATGTAGAATCTATGTGTAGTACTACTTTCCTTCATTTGTTTTAACACTGCCACTTTGTCAAATTTCCCTTTGCTTTTACAGCAATGTCTCAATTCCAAGACAAATTCTGTTCTACATGTAAATAAATAAAAATATTGGTGTATTGGATTTTTCCCTGGACTCTTTACTATGGCTTTTAACATTTCTCCAAAGCTCCACTTCCAACTGCTGTGTCAGGGACTAAGTTCATATGCCAGTACCCCCTTACCTAGTGCTTGTAATTGCCTTGCTAGTAGACTGCCTTAGAGTCTTCGATTTGTTATTGTCCCTTCACTAGCAAACACTGGAGTTCTATGGAGGTCTTTCTTCATGGCTTTGAACTAGCCTGCATCCATTATTTCAATTTGTGGCTCCTATTGGATCATGTTCACCAAATCTGGATCTTCAAACTTCAGTACATACCCGCAGTAGAAGCTAAGATATACTCCGGAATTTCTCTTTAGGGATTGAAGTACGCACTCGCCCAGATTCATAGGATATCGTAGGTCTTAGCTGAAATGATTTCCTAGCAATCGCATTCAATAGAAAGAGACTGGTTTCTCTGGTTACATCCTTTAGCTTGGGAATTTGTATTTAATAACCAATAACAACTACCTATTTTCCGTGTTCTATCAGTATTTTTGAAATGAGTCAAATTTTATTTTGAAATGAATCTCAGTCAAAACTTACCGTTTGCACAGTGGTAATTCTTTCAATAACCTTACCTTAGGAGATCTGGATTGAGGGGCTTTTCCCAAATGATACTTTTTCATACAATTTATTTCTGAGCTCATTTTGAGGAAACATCACATCAGAAACAGTAACCTGCTGCACTAGATATACTTCCAAGGACAAAATACTTAAAATTAAGCTGATTATTTTTATGCAATAAATGTATCCTCATTTATATTTTAATTAGGAAAATCACATCTTAAATCCCAGGATTTGTATCTATAATACAAAACAACAACAAAAATTATTCAATGCAGAGCTTGAAAAGAAACACCATAGCATTTCAGAATCCAAATTCAGCTCAACCAGTAGTCACCTGATTCCCTCAATAATAAATTTGGACCAGTATATATAACAAATAAACTGAGCTATTTTGAGTATAGCTTCAGAGTGTAAATAAAATTGAGGCAGGTATTTTGCTCCAAATCTGGATCAAGGAGAATTTGATGTCAAATAGAATGGAAAGAAAACCTATGAACCTTTCTGAAGTAGTCAGATTACAGAAGGGGACAGAAAAGTAAATTGGTAGAGGAAATAGAGTTAAGAAATCATGGAGGCTGAGGAAGAAATACCAATGTGTAGAATAGACATCTGGTTCATCATTCCCACTTCCTTGTATTCAGTTTGGTTTTGGAACCTGATTGTGTAAGGCTGCTGTAAAACCATACAAAAAATATTATATTTATCAACAAAACACTATAAGATATCTCCTTGTTTTGGTAAACAGTACAATAATTTCTCCTTTGATTCATTCAGAAACCTGAGAGGAACCAAAAGTCCCACCATTATCTATTCAGAACAAAGTATATGAACTAGTGTGCATTATAGGTTATTTATTCCTTGTCTGCCAAAATGTATTAATTTCCCAAATTGTCAGTCTCATTTTGACTTACGGGTTTATTTAGGAGTTTTCTCACCAACAAAACATGGCACTATTCCCATGACAAAAATTCTTCCGTGATACAACCTTGCATTAATGGGAAAAACTATAAAATGCTAAAATGGCGTCTGATGAGCATTTTATGTGACCTTCTCTGTGTAGCAGGGCTTTTCCCACAAGCACCTCCTGCTGTTTATGACGCACTCTCCCTCCCTTCATGAACTGGTGGTACTTCCTTGTTTCCCTCCCTTCAGACATTCTGTAGGTACTCAGCTTTCCCATTCGTCTACAGGAAACCTCTTTTCTTTTTGTTTTAATCAGTAGGCTAAGCATCATTTCACTATTGTATCCATCTTGCACTTATACTTTGTAAGGACAGGAGTCATGACATTTGCCAAGGCTGTTTCTTCACATAGCACACCTCAAAGCAACAGATCAATAGCTGCTATATGAATTAATGGAAGCCCCCCTCATGTGCACAGCTCTAAGCATTCTTATTCTGTAGCATTAATACACAGTTTCTTCACTGTAATTAATTTATTGTATTGTCTCACTTTTGAGTGTATAACTCTATCTTCTCAGGAAAGAAAATGGTTTGAAGGCATATTCCATAAATTTTCATTTTGAAAAATGTTCCCCAGAAACTAGCAAAGTACTTGGCATATTTTATTAGAAACATTTGCTATGTGAACGAATTAAAAGGGTAAAAATAAAAGATAAAGCAACAGATTTAGATAAAGCTTTCAGCTCTCAATAGGAAGAGTACCACTGTGGGATAAAACTCCGACATGCCTTTCTTAGAATTCTAATAGTACCAGGCATGAGGTGATGGTAACAATTTCCCCTGAAACCAGATTGTATGAAGAAATGTGGAACACTGGAGACAATCTGTGTTTACAGAAGGCAGTCTGTTGATTCAGGAGCAGGAGTGAGAGGGACGTTGCACTATGAGCAGCTGTGATGTACTCAGATGGCTAGAAGTAAGAAAATCCTGAAACAATGACCTCTCATTTTATTTAGATAACTTTTTCTCCACTCATTTTACATACAACCAGTTTCCCCTCCCTCCTCTCCTCCTATCTTCTCCTCTTTCCCATCTACCTCCCTTCCCATCCACTTCTCCATTGCCAAAGAATGAGCTCTTGCACACAACCCTGGGGCATGAGATTTATTCCTGAATACTGATACAATGCAGGAATACTGACACCTCCTTGTTTAAGAAATCTACCACATACTTAGGGGGAAATAAAAGATAAGCAACAGTTAAAAAAAAACGTGTCACTTTTCCTATCCCTCTCTTTGTAAGTTGCAGTTTTATCACTTCATGTAACATAACTCCATTTAAACTATATACAAGTGCATACACACACACACACACAAATACATATGCATACACACAAACACACTACACATTTCTATCTAGGTGAATCTTCTAAATCCTTCTCTATAAGAACTAGTCTCAAATTCCAGATATATCCTGGTTTCCACATCCAATCTCTAGGCCAAGTCTAGCCACACATGATGTGTTGTGTCTAACCTCCAGCCTTTAGACAGGACACATATGTCTGCAATAACCTGTAGGTTCCTCCCATGCCATTTCAACCTCTCAGCCCAGAGGTTCACTCAGTCTTTATTCTCTTTGCTAGATTTTAACCAGATGAGATGAATTTAATCTTCCATTGCACAGACCCTCACTAACTCCAAGATCTACCTTCTACCTCCAAACTGTAGCAGGTCATGGATTTTACAGTATGGTTCCCTGTGTGTAACTACATTCATTCCACCTAAGCAATACATAACACTCAGAGCCTATCTGGCCAGTAAATTCTGTGTCCTGGAATGACCTTCTGTGTTCACATCAGACGCAGAAGTAACAAAAGGCTTCCACATTGATGTGGAATATCCTTCTGTATGCTGTGAGTATGCATTGCTTTTAGTGGCTGATGAATGAAACTGTTTCAGCCAATTGTCAGGAAAAATATAGCTAGGCATGAAATCCAAACAAAGATGCAGAGAAAAGGAAAGTAGAGACAGAGAGAGGCCATGTAGCTGCTGAAGGAGTAACAAGTGGAACATCGCCAGTAAGCTACAGCCTCATGGCAATACACAGAAATAATAAACAGAAATGGGTTAATTTAATTGTGAGAGCTAGTCAGTAATATGCCTGAACCATTGGCCAAACAATTGTAATTGATATTAAGCCTGAAGGTGTTATTTCAGCAGTGGCAGTGGGAAGCAGTAAGCATAAACTGTTTCAAGGGGACCAGTGAGACAGAAAAAAAAAACAGTTACACCACATGGCCGTATCTCTTCACAAAAATATAAAGAATGTTAACAATCAAGGCAGTACCTCCCCCCAAATCAACAAGCCTATACAGATATTCTCAAGTAAAAATCATCAAATGAACTTTAAGACAGATTTAAAAAAAATCACAAATTTCATTAAAGAATTAAAGGAGTTTAAAGAAGACACACAGGGACAACTCCATAAACTTAAAATGAATACATGCTAGAATGATGCCCCAGAAAACAAAAGCACAAGAATGATGAAAATCAAAGGATCCTGGGCTGGAAAACAGAATTCACAAAAGCAATAATAACATAGAAGAGGACTCAAACTTTATGAAGATGGATTTGAAAACCCAATAACAAATAAGAAAATTCAAAGTAAAGCTTAACATGTAGGATGAATAAAGCAAAAGATATAATATCAGGACTGTAACATAGAATAGAGAATCTAGAAAAATGAGTAATGAATATAGGGGGAAAGTTTTAAAACACAAAATGGAACATGCAAGAAATGTGATATAGCATGAAAATAGCAAATCTTGAATTATAGAGATGGATGGAAGAAAAGAATCCCAGGTCAGTGATATAAACCAGATCGTCAACAAGAAGAGAAAAAGAATCTTCATACCAAGGAATAATAAGTACATACAGATATAAAAGGCGCACAGAATATCAAAGAAACAAGGCCAGCAAACAAACTTCCCATTGATACCACAGTTAAAACATCACATATAGTGAGAGAATAAAGAAAGGCTATAGAAACCTGCAAGAGATAAACAAAGATAAAAAGTTGCATATAAAGAAAAAGCAATCAGAATAAGAACTGATTTCCCAACAGAAACTTTGAAATCCAGAAGAGCCTGGAACAAAACATTCCAAGATGTAAAAGATCACAACTGCCAAACTAGACTAAAATAACTAATAAAGTTACTTGACATAATAGAAGGCGAAGAAAAAAAAACTTTCCATGATACAAACAAATAAATTTTAAAAAAGCGTGTATATCAGACAAAACCTAAAGGAAGTAATAATACAGACCTGAAGAAAGGAAGGAACACAGCCAAGAGAACTAATAATGAAAACAAATGAAGACATGGTTACTAAAAGATAATAATACTGTGACACAAATAACAGCAAAACTCAGTGAGAAAATGACTGCACCAACCTATATCTCTAAACAAATTTTAAACATTATTTTAAATTCCATAATAAAAAGACACAGGTTGAAGGGATCATGAAACGAAACCTATCTATCTATTGTATAGGCAAAACGTTATGTAGCTTTAAATACAAACACCAAGATAAAATGAAAACTTTGACAAAAGTATTCCTATCAATTGGCACCAGAAAGCAAGCAGGCATTACTAACTTTATCTGATAAAATTGACTTGAAATTAAAACTAATCAGAATAGACAAAGAAGAACTTTATTCCAATCAGGAACAATTACCCAAGAAGACATTACTATCCTTCATACACATGTATCATACATACAAATACACCAAATAATGTCAAACATAATTTCATAAAGAGTATACTGTTGAAATTAATTACACTGGTTAACATCAACTCATCAATGGGAGGTTATTTCAATAACCCGCTTTCTGTCACAGACAGGTATCCTGGACAGAACAGCTATCAGAGAAACATTAGAATTAAATCAAATCACACATCAGGTGAACTTACCATAAATCAACAAAATATTTTACTCAAACATTGAACAATACAGATTCTACAAAGCAGCACACCAAAATTTCTCTAAAATACCCTACATCTTATGACAGACTAAAAACATCTTTAAAAACTTCAGGAAGATTTGAAATAACTCCTCGTATTCTAAGTGACCACAATTCAGTAAAACTAAAATTCACAACAGAGAAAGTACATAAACTCTCAGGGATTAAACAATTCATTTTTAATCATGATTGTGCCAAATAAGAAATAAATGAAGAAATAAGATATATTGTGTAACAAAATTAAAATGATAATACAACACCCTAAAATTTCTGGGACACAATAAAATCAGTTATACAAGGGATATTCATAGTTTTAAGTGACTCTATGAAATAAATTTCAGAGAACAATTTCTTCTGCTAATGTATCTAATCCAAAGAGTTTCACTTTAGCCTCAGACAGACTCTTTAGATAAGGACAAAACATCTTCTTCACCAAAAATATTACTCGGACAATCTCTAAGCAACATACTAAAATTCTTGGTTAGATTTCTATTGCTGTGAAAATGCACCACAGCCACAGTAACTTTTATAAAGAAACGTTTCATTAAGAGGACCTGCTTACAGTTTAATAGGTTCAGTCCATTATCATCATGGCAAGGAACATGGTGGCATGCAGGCAGATATGGTGCTGGAGGAATAGCTGAGAGTCCTACAAATTGCAGAGAACAGAAAGTCGACTGAGTGTCATACTGAAAAAAGTTTGTGCAAAAGAGACCACAAAACCTGCCCCCACAGTGACACCTTCCTCCAAAAAGAGCAGAGCTCCTTAAAGTGTCACTCCCTTGGACGACCATTTTCTTTCAAACTGTTGTACCACAGATGTGTGGATTTGTGTCTAGGACTTTAATTTGATTCTATTGATCATCATTTCTGTTATTATGCCAGTATCATGCAGTTTTTTGTTACTATAGTTGTGGAATCCAATTTATAATCAGGAATGGTGTTAACTCTAGCAGTTCTTTTATTGTTCATGGTAGTTTTAGCTATCTTTGTTTTTTTTTCTGTGTGATGTTGAGAATTGTTCTTTTAAGGTCTGTAAAGAACTGTGTTGATATTTCAATGGGGATTGAATTGAATTTGTAGATTGCTTTTGGAAGGATAGCTGCTTTTATTATTAATCATACTGGTCCATGAGCGTGAGAGATCTTTCCATCTTCTGATATCTTCTTCAATTTCTTTCTTCAAAGACTTGAAGTTATGTCACACAAGTCTTTCATTTGTTTTGTTAAAGTTACCATGAGATATTTTTTTGTTATTTGAGACTTTGGATTAGGATATTGTTTTGCTAATATTTTTTTCAGCCCAATTGTCATTTGTATATAAAAAGGCTATTGATTAATTTAAGTTAATCTTGTATCCAGCAACTATGATGAAAATGTTTATCAACTGTAGAAGTTTCCTGGTGGAATTTTTAAGGTCACTTACGTATACTATCATATCATCTAAAAATAATATTACTTTGACTTCTTCCTTTCTGACTTTTATACCTTGATCTCTTTTAGCCGTCTTACTTATTGCTCTAGCTAAAACTTCAAATACTATATCACATAGACGTGAAGAGAATAGACAACCTTGCCTTGCTCCTGATTTTAATAGAATTGCTTGATTTTTTTCCATTTAATTTTAAGTTGCTTATTGGTTTACTGCATATTGCTTTCATTATATTTAAGTATGTCCCTTGCTTCCTTGATCTTTTTGGAACTTTTATCTTGAAAGGTGATTTTGTCAAAGGCTTTTTCAGCATCTAGTGAGATGATCATATGGTTTTCTCATGTCAGTTTATTTATATGGTGCATTACATTGATTAATTTTCATATGTTGAACTAACCCTGCATCTCTGGAATGAAACTTATTTGGTCATATCAGACAATCTTTTTGATGTATTTGGATTCCACTTGCAAGTATTTTCTTTAAGTATTTTTGTATCTATGTCAAAGAATGTTTCTTAAAAGAAGGCCATTTAACTTTATATGTTTTTCTTCTGCAAGAATTCAAACAATTAGTAGTCATATGCTCTCTTATAGCTTCTTAGATTGTGATATTTATTCTGTAGCATAAATGGTCTTTCATTCCAATAAAAAAACACAAAACAATAGCAACAATGATAGAAAAAAGAAAACTATAATTAGGATTCTTTCCAGACTTTACACTGAGTACAGTATAATAAGCGAGTGCTTCAGAAAATTGAGATCTGAGATGTATCATGCTGGCATAGTTATTAGTCGTGGTACTCTGAACAATTATCTGACTCTCTTAATCTAAGTTTCCTTGAAATCAAAATGAGAATCATAAAACCTATAAATAATCAAGAGTTAGCATCATATGTGTTCCGAGGGACTAAAGAAGTCAGTTGCATTGGGTTCAAGCATTGCCTTTATTATGATGTCTGTATTATTTGACTTAAAATTGCCTTCACAGAGTTTGCTAAAATTTTCTCAGACATTCTTGCAGAGATGTATCAGGCCATATGAAAATAGGATATATTTAGAATCATGGTCTCTCAAATGCCCATAGATGAGGATTCAACATGGTCCTGAGTTGCTGAGCAATGATAGTGCTGGTGGGTCATAGACTGGCAGAAATAGAAAGACTGTCAAACTCCTAACAAATCTTCCATTTCCTATGATGGTACCACAGAGCAAGCAGAGTTCATGCAAATGTGAATCTCATTCTAAATCTGTACCCCTACTCTTCACAATCAAGCAATTTCCATTTTCTCTGACTTTCATTATGAAATGGAGAAAAATCTCAGCTAGCTGTTTTCCCATCAATTTATATTTTCATGATGCACACATTTTCCAAAGCATCATTGAAATCTACCACATACCTGTACATAAAAGAAAACAAAACAATTCTATTCTCAAGTGCACCAACCAGCAGTTATTCCACGCAGCTAAAGAAAAAGAATGCCAAGAAAACTGGGCGAACACTTCAATGCTGACAAAAAGATGGATAATAACCTGCAAGAAATTTCTCTTCTAAGGACCTATAAATATTTTTGGAAAAAAGATGCTATATAAAATGTTTTTTATCCTTTCATATGTTGTAAATATATTAAGAATAAGTGTATATGATATTTCAGTACTATCTAATAGAAGTTGCAGTATTTGAATCAAAACATTTTAATCTTGCTCATGCATTTCCCTATTATAAATGTTCCTAACATCCATATTCATTATACTACTTCTGTCTTCATTTATACTAGCATATGTGGTAGAGGAGCACATGCAAACAGTATTTATTTTTATAATAGTTTTATTTTGACTGACTAGTACCTGCTTTAAAGCACCTTGATGAAGAGCTATAAATCCAGAGGCATCTAAAATGTACAACTTTCCCTTTATTTAAAAGCACAGATCTACTCAAGAGTGTTTATTCCAGAACTTTTACTCATTTAAACTTTTAATGAGGAGCAGAAATTGAACTATTTCCTCTAACTGCAAACTGAATTCAATAAAATAACAATACACAGCTCATAAACATGCATTCTCTATGTGTAGCCAAGTATTATTGGTGGTGACAATAACGTTCTTTATCCTTCAAATCGAAATACTCTGTGTAAAACTCAGTGCACATGTAGGTAAGTGTGTGTGTTGTATATTCATGTGTATGTATGTGGTGGTGTGTTATACTCACCCATATTATATAAAGCCAGAGGTTGATTTTAGTATTTTTCTCCTATCATATTCACCTTGTATTTCAAGGTATCCTCTCTTACTAAAAATGGAATCTTTTCTTCCACAAGACTGTCTGGTCTGAAAGTCCATAATC
Source organism: Bramus lutescens (assembly GCA_001685075.1). NCBI lineage: Eukaryota > Metazoa > Chordata > Mammalia > Rodentia > Cricetidae > Bramus > Bramus lutescens. The sequence goes on along the minus strand of LOEQ01004907.1, from coordinate 3,495 downwards.
TTGTGGTTCTGTCACTCAGCACTGAAATTTCAAATGCATAACTTTATATCCAGTTTTTAATATGAACATTTGGGATCTAAACTCAGGTCCTAGTGCTCAGGCAGCAAGCACTTTTCCCAGTAAGCTGTCTTCCCACTCCACTATGTGAAACTTTAAGATAATAAATTTCACATAAGAAAACCAAGACTACAAGACTATAAGAAAATTTGTTTGGATAGATAAAAATTAAAATTGAAAAATAATTAAACATTTAATAATGTTTAACTTAATAAATTATTAAAACCATTAGAAATTATTTTGCAAATTTTAGAATTTGTTTGATGACAATCTATTTCTAACATCCTTAGGATTTTGGTGTACTATGAATACTATATTTTTACTTAGTAATCCTTGGAGCATCATTTGATATCTGGTATGTGAAATAATTTCAGTATGACATAAACAAAAAAACAAATAAATAAATATCTACACTAATACTGATTAAATTACCAAAGAACAACCATTTTTTTCTACTTTTTGGAAGGAAATGTCTCATCATACATTAATATGAGTTATTAATTTCAACCATTAAGAAGGAAAAATCATTAAAATTTACCCCAAATTAATGGCACATCTATTATGCATGTGTGCCATAGTCATCCTCCAATTTTCAATATCTGGTAGATAGTTCCTATTCCTTTCCAATGTGGCATCTGAGACGGTCCTCACTGACCCCTTGCTCTTGAAAACTCTTTCTGCTCTTGCGGGGCCTTGCGAAATTCTTTGCTTTTGTTCTCTTCCTTTTTCATTTCTTTCACAGTTCCCCTTTCACAACCCTCCTTGTACAAATTAAGATTTGTCATTTTTCCATCCCATTTTAATCCCTTTTACTTATTACTTACTTACTAATTTCTTTTATTCATTAAGTGTATTTGTTTTTGTTTATTGACAGCAAGATTTGTTCTTGATAGTAAGGAGAGTGGAGAGTGAGAGATGAGAATTGAACAGGTTTATACCTTTCAGACAAAGAGTGGTAAACACAAGTCTACTTACACACTTAAATTATGATGTAATAGAAATAGTACTGTAGGATATGAGAGTTCATAGGAGGGTTTGATAATTGTGTATGTATGTGTGAGTGTATGTGTGTGTGTGCACCTGTGTTTGTGTTTGTATACTATGTACATAGTGAAGGTGAGAGAAATGTGTTTAGCATTTACAATACATATCTTAGTTAGGATTTCTACTGCTGTGATAAAGACCATGACCAAGAGCATCATTAGAAGAAAAAGGTTTATTTCACCTATTTTGTCTTTCACTTCTAGGTCAATAGTCCACCATAGAGAGCAGTCAAGCAAGCAGGAACCATGGGGAGGAATGCTGTTTAAAGATTTTCTCCCAAGGTTTCTTAAACCTGACTTTTATAGCACCCAGGACAAACAGCTCAGAGATGCTACTCCCCACAGTAAACTGGACCCTTTCACGTCAATTATCAATCAAGAAAATGTACCTCATTCTTGCCTATGGGTCAATCATGTGGTACCGTTTTCTCAAATGAGATTTCCTCTTCCTAAATGGCTCAAGCTTGCGTTAGGTTGACATAAAACTAGATAGAACAGCAGTCTGCCTGTTGAGTCAGATTCATGCTTTAAACCCATTTTACTACATTCAGTTCCCATTCTAAAGAAATTAAGCTTACTGACAGTATCTAAAAGAATCATGTTTTTTAGACCTCTAGATCTTCACGTTCATTTCTCTAAGCACAAATTGGCATGTGACCCCGAATTCTTCCCTTCCAGAATGTTTTCTAACCATCTTCTTTTATCCAAATTAGTTTCACAATTCTTGGCAGTGTTGACATGAAGCACAACTATCATTTTCAAGGGAAAAGATGTGATACTTTAATCAGGACCATTGATTAGTAATGAAAGCCCAGGCACACGGGCTAAAACTTCCCAAATAACACTCTACAATGTGGGAAGGATTACACTAATTTAATCACAGAACAAAACAGCAACAAATCAATGCCTTTACTAACAAATACTCTCATGGCAAGAGCAGGAAGATGGGTTACAGATTACAGGGAAAATTCTACTACATGTGAACAATGTTGTCCATTGACTTTCTTAGCTTTAGGTGTTATGGGATGGGAGAGTTCGATAATACATTCAAAGCATTTTACCTGAGAGTCGAAGGAATGTCAGACCATATATAAAAAGTAGTCACTCAATGTCTGTTAGTTGTTGTAACAGGGGGCCAATTGTTGCAGGAAGGCCTACTTGTTCATCCAGCTCCCCCCCACTGAGGGGGGGCCGATCGAATCGGGGTTTTACTGGTGTGAGATGTATTCGTTAAATCACTGCATGGCCCATTAGCACTAAATTCTTATTGGCTAACTCTTACATATTAGTTTAACCCATTTCTGTTAATCTGTGTATCACCATGAGGTCGTGGCCTACCAGCAAAGTCTCAGCATGTCTACCTCTGGTAGCGGATCCATGGTGTCTCTCTGACTCTGTTTTCTTCCTCCCAGCATTACATTTAAATTTGCCTGCACACCTAAGTTCTGCTCTATCAAGAACTCAAAGCAATTTCTTAATTAACCAATGAAACCAACACAAAGACAGAAGGACCTCCCACACCAACTGGTGATGAAGACATCCTCTGGATCTGCAACATCACAATCCTGATCCCTCTAGAACTGTCACTTGTAATCCACCTCACAGGGGCTCGCAATGAAACTTGAATCCCCTGCAGGAGCAATATGGACTTTGAGCTTCTGAACTATCACTTTATCCCAGATATAAAAACTGTTTAAATGTAAAGAAGGAAGTTCAAGTTTGAAGCAGTTATAACAAAGACATGATGAATGACCCAGTAATTCCTTAAAAAGATAATAATAAATGTTATCTTATTGGGTTTTGAATTGAGGTTATAAAATAATATAATAAATTTGTATTCTGCAGGAGCTTCTCTCCCGGACTACTACCTCGATCTTCCTATTCCATCTCAGCTTGCACCCAGGCTCCCCTTCCCTTCCTTGGGGCCAGAAGATCCCCCAGCTCAGCCTGTTTTGAGGCTGGGACATGGTGGTGAGTGCAACCAGGCCAGAGTTCCTTTGTTTCACTAAGACTGAAGGCAGCAAGCTAGCCTTTTTGTCTGCAAGGTTCCTGGCCAGCAAAGGGCCCTGATCCTGTACTAGAAGATCCATTGGATAGCATATGAAGGAAGAGTTGGGCAGACACCAATGCAATACTTCCTCCAACAATCTGAAAAACAACATGATAACACCAGAACCCAGTGAACATACAACAGGAAGACTTGAACACCCTAATCCAGAAGAAGTAGAAAAAATAGACATTATGAAATTAATAGAGTCCCTTAAACAGGATGTGAAAAACTCTCTTAAAAAATGGATGAGAAGAATAAAAAGTTTAAAGAAAAGAATAAATCCATAAAAGATACCCTAGGAAAACAAGAAAAAACAATCAAACAGATAATGGAAACAGTTCAAGA
>LOEQ01004905.1:69809-90056 GCA_001685075.1 Bramus lutescens | reverse complement strand
CAATTTGTGTGTTGTTATTTCCGGGGCTAAGCTAGCCATGTGGGAGCCAGGCAGAACGAAAAGCAGGTCCATGTTCCCTTTTCAGTACAATTTACCTGGAAGAAGAGATATGATCTAACTCTTTGAATTGAAGAGACACTTAAAATGGTTAGAGCTTTCTGAAACATTATTAAATTAAGAATGCAACAGTAGAGATTGTGTACTTCATGTAAAGAAGGGAAAAGGAGGCATCATCGTACTTTGCTTGCTACTTAGCAGCACGTGTGCCACAGGTGATTGACTGCACCACACATCGTGACTGGGAAACCGTTGATCAATAACTTCATTTTTTTTCCCCCAGAACAAGTTAATTTGTGAGGATTCTTAGAACAGAATTAAGATGATAGTTCCTTAATGATTTTCAGGTTCATCCAGTTTTAAATACTGCTGAAACACATTTCTTGAAGTTATACTAAATATCATTCATATATACATGTTTTTAATACTTTTGTAGTTTGAATTTTAATTAAATAATATATTGTATTATAATTTCTTTTGTCAGATTGAATACCATAAAATTCTTCTAGCCTTTAAAATTGGAATAATGGCTAAAGAGGTAAAAGAATGGACTTTTATTCCAGAGAAAATGGGTTTCATTCTCAGGCACATGGTGACTAACTACATGACTTTAACTCCAGTAGAAAATTCAATGGATATCTATTTCTAACCTATATGGACACTGCCCACATATGGCATATAGGCATACATGAAAACAAAACACTCATATACACAAAATGAATAATAAATAAAATCTTAAAATTGTTTATTCTACCACTTTGAAAACATCAAGTTGTCTAGCTGGTCAAACCAGTAAGCTGGTAGTTTTATGCTATTTTGATAGTCAGTGGACTTTATTGAGATAAATAACTTAAGATGATTTATTAGACATATTGATTAGAAACATATTCATATTTCAAGGTATATTAAATATTTAATTGTGAATATTTTCATTTATTTTGAATAACTGTATTTTTCTTACTTTTGTGAAGTGAATCTAGTTGAAATATCTTTGAAATTAAAATGCACACAATCTTTTTCATCAAGAGCAATGGCACTCAAAATCACATCAGAGAAGGCACTGGTCTCAGACATCATCTGTATCCACAGTTGTCTATTGTATATAAAAGAGCTAAGACTCTCAAATCTTAATTGACCTTTACAATGCCTCAGATCTCATTAGTGCCTTTTCAGATTCTAAGAAACTGTTTGTCGGCTGCCAAGTCAATATCCTTCACTAAGCTCTGTGGTCTCTGAATAACACAGTTTGCATTTTTTTTCATTGTTGGGCTTTTATTAATATTTAGAGAACAAAGTTGGAAGTTATAAAAATGTATATTTTCTATATTTAAATTTATTAGTAAAACTTACTGGAGTATTTAAGCAGATCCTTGAATATAATTAATATGCTAATGTGTAATATTTTGTTTTCTAAACGAAGATCCTACTTAGTATGACCTACTCAATGTAAGTAGAAGGGAATGAATCTACTCCCATACTGTGAATATTATGAAAAGAGTTTTGGTCTTTGTTTAAATAGTCTATAAGTCTGCTGGGATTTCCTCTCCCTCTTTTTCCTGATTGACTTAATTTCCTTCATTAGAGAATGCTATACAGATATAGGGAGCTGATCTTTGCTGACTCTGTAAACCCCGTGTTTCTCAACCTCAATAACAGAACAGACGCAGAAATTCTTTCTGGTAAAATACAAAAAGACCATCTGGAAGGGCACCTGCACAAATCAGGTTAATAGGATTTTTTTCCGCAACAGAATTTTAAAAATAATAATAAATATGGATTGAATTCTATTTGACCTTTTACTTAATGAGAACAAAGTCTTATGAAAGAATACAAAACCCCACAAGGTAAATATCACAGAAAGGTCATAGAACACACCCAGAGGTTTCATGTGACTTTTATTTCATCCTCTAAAATATGTTTTCAACTCTTCATGTTTATAATTTAGTCTCTAATATTTTTAGCTTTCTATCGGAATTCAGTTTAATGCAGAATTAAAGGAATTTTACAATTAATGGAACATTTAAGTAGAAGATCATTGAGATCCCATATTCCCATTCTCAACTTTACATATCACTAACATTTTGTATATGTGTGGTAAATTGATTACAAACAATAAAAAATATTACCAAAAAAAATCACACACTGTAGAGTATTCACTGCTATCAAATCCTAGGAGCCACAACACCATTCTTCTTGAAAAAATCTCCCCATACTGATTTCTAAAGTCTCTCTAGATTTATTTCTTCATAGTGTGGTATAGTGCATGCCTAGTACATGCAAGGTATACTGTAATTTTATTATTCAGTTAGTATGCCACAAGTATTTTTATTGTCATTGTTATATTCATATTTTAACATATCCACTGTACTGCCATTCCTTTTTTGGTTCTCCTCTTCTCTTCATATTTCTTCCTTTTCATATATCCATATAAAATTATACATGCACACCACACATGCAAACATATATACACATTAAATCTCAGTACCACATAATATTAAAACATTATATTTTGCCTTTCTTATTCCAGTTTCCTCCAATTCCACGTTTTTATTGCCTCCCCCTTTTGCTTTAACTTCATAAGCACAAACATGCATGCACACACACATACAACACAAGTAAATGAATATTTTGCTTTGATGAACCATCTGTGATATTTTATTTCTAATTCTGGTTATTGTTCTTTATATGGAGAACACAAATGTTATCTACTTCCCTCAAAGTGATGCAGTTTAGCTCCTTTGAAGTTGAACATAATTGTATCGCTGTACATTTTTCATTTATCCACACACGTATTGACAAGAATATAGGTTAGTTCCATATCTTGGCTATTATGAACAGAGAAACTCTACAAAAGGATCTTCATTGTTTGTAAGATTGTTTATAAGACAGTTTATATTGTTTATCATGAAACAAGTTGCTTCTTGATAAACTGAATTAGATTGCTATGATCTAATTTTACAAGTACTAGATATATGCTGATAGCAATCTAATTCATAAAAATGCAATGGGTTAAATATTGTGCAAAGACACATGTTGCATATATATATATAACCATTGCATTTTTATCATATAACTTCTGTATTTATTCCTATGAATTTAAATTTATTCTAATAATATGATTGAAAAATATTTTACTCTATTAATATGCTAGTGTTTAGCCAATCATCTATTGAAGGGCATCTCTTTGTTTCTGATTTGGCAAAAATAAATAAAGCTTCTATGAACAAACTCTGGCAGGGTCTATGTGTAAAAGTTTTTAAAAGTGTTCTATTGCCCTATATTGATTAAACATAATCAGCCTTTCAGTAAATGGGGACTTGGTATTTGTTTTTGTTTTGTTTTGTTTCCTTTTACCTAGATTTTGATAGTTTTCCAATAAGTTAGATTCTATAGTTTCATAGTTCCCATTCTAGTTAAGCCCTAATAAGGTAATACAGAACTTTCCAGAAATCATAATATAGTTATATATTTCCTTTTCTTTACCCTTATTGGAAGCAGGGGAAAGAGTATACATCAATCTGGTGTGGCTTTTGGACATGAAGCAAAATTGTATAGTCATCCAACAGATCTAGAGCCCTAGAGCATTTTGAACATTCTGATACTTTAAACTATGTATTACTTAATAATATTATTTATTATTATTGGTAAGAAAAACCCTGATCATAGCAGAAAACATGATTAAAGTGTCTTTACAGGAAGTGGGAAACAGACAGAAACACTAGTGGAGTGAATGTAATAGGAACTAGAAAGAAGCAGACCTGGGGAACAGAGTGAAGCCGCAAAGGTATGAAAGAATGATCTAGGAAATACGTAGAGTAAGCAAATCAGAAAATGCAATGACTCAGGTGTATGAAGATACCATGACAAGTCTGTTACTTTGCATGCTAATGCAAATAAGCACTCAAAATGGAATCTCATGAAATAAGCAAAGGAGGCTGAGAAAGTAATTTAAAGTAATCATACCCAGGTATGAATGAGGAAGCAGTGGACTGCAGTTGAACCAAGCTGAGGATCCATGAAAAGAGGCTTACAGTAATCAGATAATGTGTATGTTTATTAAAATTATATGACTTTTGTAAATAAGAGTTTCAGTGGAGATGCCCTGTGTAGATGGATAAATCCTCTCCCAGAAGGAATGTATCACTAAAGAAAAATGCTAATGCCATGAATAGTATATCTGGATGTCAGAGTTTATGGGTCTAAATACTAGCTAGCTTGTTCCATCTCAAAACTCAATCATTCATAGTTAATATGATCCAGGAAATGAATATATACGTATTGCATACCAACTTTTTATATTATGCACAAATGACATAATTAACTACTTATATTTCATTAATTATAATATGCAACACAGAGATGATTTCATATTCATGACAAGTTTGTATTGTTCATGTGAAAGCACATTACCATTTTCATTGAAGATATCTGACATCAATGAATTTCACCTCTGTAAGAAATTCCAGACTCAATGTTTCATGAATACCAAAAGATGAGTATATGTGGCTTAATTAGCTTTTAGGACAAGTCGTAATTCTTTTTGTTGCTTTTATAACACATCATAATATTAACTAAGATAATATCATTTAATAAAAACTTACAAACTTTTTCTTATAATAAAGTACAAGAAATTGTAAATGACAGCAGTTAAAATTTCAATTCATTTAAGATTGACTTAAAATTAGGTTTGCTTTTATATACTGATGGGGCATCTTCACATGCAACACCCAGATATTTAAGAAAACAAAACCTAATTGTTTTTATTTACATTAAATATGAACTTGGAGATACCAGAATGATGAAGACTATCTTCCACGTCCCCATGAGGACGAAAATTTCTGTGTATGAGGTGGTCTACACAATCAAAAGAAAGAGCTTATTTGTACTGGTTTATTCTGTTTTGCCTGTGATTTCTGCATCGCGTTTCTTTTGAGATTTCTTGCTACTACAACTCAAGCATTGTTCTGCTTCTGTCTGTTGTAATAGTTTTGAATCAAATTGTTGCATGTATTGGTCAGGTTTTAGAAGACAATGATAGTTATGCTGAAGATAATTTTAGAAAACAGTGATTTCCTTCTTTGTCTCTCTTCTCAATTATAGGTTTGACACATCTTAAGAAGTCCTAATGCTATAACCTCTTTCAGAATTCTGATTTTTTGCTTTGTGTGAAGCAACCTACCATACTTAGCCTTTGCCATAGTTCTGATCATCTTTTGATATGTTTATAAAGGGATGCCACTTGGATGATCTGACTGAAATTGGAAAATGCTTTGGACATATGATAATCTACACTCTAGCCTGAGTCTTCATTCCACATACATTTGCAGTGACAAAGGCAAATCTCTTTGTAAACAGTATCGTTAGACATTACAAGCTTCCTACTTTCTCATAGCCTTAAGCTTCTCTATACAAGTTGCATAATAAAATACTATTTTACAAATGAAGAAATAAGAGTAATGGTGCCTGTTTCAGTGATATGAAAATTTAAGGATATAATTCCGTTTAACCAATATATTACTTAATAAAATAATACTGAGGTATACTTTTTAATATTACTTTATTCTTTCTAGACTATAATGTGAAAATATTTGAAATGTTTCTATAGGTACTATGAGTTTTTATTGCATTTTTTCCTCCTGGGATTGGATAGAACCTGGTGCTTTAAAAATCCTAGGGTAGCTTCCTACCATGAGATATATTTCCTAGCCTGAAGATGACTTATAAACATAGGTATTAAGTCTGAGTCATAAGATCCTCTGTATGGTGTACGTAAGTGCCAGTTCTTACTTACCAAATCGAGGTCTCCTTATTTGGCTGGTGGAAATGAACCAAGCCAGGTTGGAGAATTCGCAGGAAGATTAAGACAAATTAATTTCAGGCAGATAGACATTTTATACAGTTATTATAACATGATATAATGGCAGTTTGAAAACTAGACAGGGTTTCCAAGATTAATGTCTAGCGGTAAATGTTCAGCCAAGTTCTGCATGGTTTGCTGAATTCTATGAAAAACAAAGTCACAAAGCTAGACTTTGTGCTTTGCTGCCTGAGGGAGTGCTTCAGGTTTTCAGGAAGTGAATGACAGACCAAGTCTCCCAGGAACCAGAGGGTCCAATCTCAAAAATACTATGATGCTTACTTCTTAAGGAGGCTAGACCAGACCCACTACCAGGATTCCCTGAAGGAACTTACAACTTGGAACTTTGGAATACTATACTATATCAAGCGAGGTGAGGAGGTCTTCATCTGTTACTTTTATGACTCCAAGATCATAGTGGGATTTTTTTTTCTATGTAGTATGTTCTTGGTAAAGATCATTCTATTTTTCAATTATCAGCAGTGTGATCTGGAACATTATAAAATGATAAAAATATGTCTATTGTTTGGTAGTAAACTAATTGCTCCTTGAGAGCTTTTCAGAAAAATCACTGTTTTCACTCTGTTAGGAGGCATTTTGGTCATTAATATCAGAGGATACCATGAATTATGTTTATGACTAGAAATCTAAAAATTAATTCTAGCCTATGACAAACAAATTGTCTGTAAAATCACCACTGTGACAGTGAGACTGACCCTGCCACACAGTTTTGTGGGTAAGTCTCAAAATCCAGGTAACAAAAAACTAACTGGAAATATCAGAACTGTCAATGCCTGATCCAAACCTGTCTCACGATCAAGGGAAAGTTAACAGTTTATGTTCAAAGCAGACACAGCACATAGAGTTTTGGCTTATCCAACTTGTGTTCAATGAAGCGCAGCCAGACGAATTCTGCTCTATAGCCCAGTATCGTATAACAAATGCAAAGGATCTCGATAATCCGTCAGCAGTTTATCATGTATCTATATTTTATTGTTTCCTTTCTGAATGCCTTATTTAAATCCCATACCCAAGGTTCACATAGTTCTGAGCCTAAGTAGGTGCCCAGTAAGGGTTTGCTAAATTTGTTTCATGATTCTGAAAAATAAATCTCTCCTTTCCAGATGACTTAGAGTGACTAAAGTAGGGATTTTATCCATATTTAATATGCTACTCAAACACACTTCAATTTTCCACCACCTCTTGAGAACACAACGCATGAGTATAAATTCACAGTGCAGACAGCTAAAAAGCACAGCTGTTAAACCACAGGGTAAATTCGCAAGCTCTCATGTTGCTTGATTTAGTTCAGTTAATTACTGTTTATTTTGAATAATTATGCTATAGCTTGTACTTTGAAAAAACATTTTTGTCTGAGCAAATTGATAGAAATATTTATCAATGTCTTTAGTTAATGCTTTAATTTCCCCCAGATAATCACTGTGGAATGAAAGATTTAGCTCGCTAGTCTCCATAATAGGAGTTGATATATGCTTAGCCTTCTCTTTTAAATATTTTTTGCTTTATCTTTGTTTTGAGGAAGCAATCAGTGTTGGTGCTAAGCCTGGGAATTCTGTCTACCATCTGTTTATCCACCTGCTAAGCCCTTGCATCCTCTGATATTCAGGTATCATTGAACAAAGATTCCACTTTTCATATTAAAGCAACACTGTTAAAGACCTGCTTTTTCCAGGCTTACTTATACATTATTCCTATTCAGATAATTTAAAGCGTATACCCCAAAGATAAATAGTTTCTTCCCTGCATTTTCTACTGGCATTAAAATATTATCTTTAAAAAACAATCATTCTTGTTGGGGTGTATTACTTCATATTGCCCATGACAGATACATTTAATAAAGGAATAGCTGCTTTCTTGCCAGCAGCTGGTGAAAAGAATAGGCAAGCACTTCTTATTCAGATGTTCCCCGTCACTTCCCACTTCCCTTACTAGAGCTCTATATTAGGGTGGCCCTGATCACATGCTGTGTTCTAGAAAGGTCTGACTAAGAAAATGGAACTGAAGCCGACCTTGAGCTCATCTGTGCGCGAGCTTCATGACTGCAGACAAACAAGGACAGGACAATTCTGTATTCCAAGGTTTTAGTATCTTTGCTGACTTTAAATTTAGATTTTAATATTATGCACAATTATGATCAAAATGATACATCTTATGAATAAAATGGAATTGTGGAAGGAGGAAATAGTGATAAGTAAACAAAAATTATATTTTACTATTTTAGGTCTATCCTACTGAATATCAAGTATTTTTTTATTTTTGTTATATATGCTACCTTGGGCTCATAGGGGCTCAGGGCAACTGAAGTGGCAACCAGGGAGCTTTCACGGAATTGATCTAGACCCTCTGCATATATGTTACAGCTGTGTAATGTGGACTTTTGTGAGACCCTTAGCAGTGGGAGCAGAGGCTATCTCTGACTCTGCTCCCTGTTTTGGGACCCATTTCTCCTGCCAGCCTTAATAGAAGAGGGTGAGCCTGGTCTCAATCCAACTGATTTTTCCATCATTTTATCTAAGAAATACAGTAAACTGTTTATTGAGACTTGTTAAAATACTTACATGCAGCTTTGTTTACTCTGTTTATAAATTGATGTTGCTTTCTCCATCTTATGTCCAGATTCACTAATCAGTCTCTTACCTAACAGTTGAATGAATAGTCTCAGAATATTATTTATAACATGTGATATTAGGCTAATATTTAAAGTATATTTTCATAATAACACAGCATTCATAGTTTTAATATTTAAAATTGTTTTGAATAAGCCCTGCTGGGTTTAAGAATGCCTAAGACCACAGGAAGGAAAGTAACCATCTAGTATTATAACCCCTCCATTAAATATCACTTGAGTGGAAATTTGCTTGTTATTTTCACAAGCTATTCTCAAAGGTTACGTGCATTAAATACAGTGAAGCAGCCTTCACGGTGTGAGGTGGCTCTCAAAAATGCATTATTACTCAGTGAGAGACTGAACATTTTCTTTATTTTAAAATTAGAAGGATTTCAATATACCCTGATGAATTTCCCTTTTTTAGAACTTCCCTGTATTAAAATATGATGTGAAATAATTTATATATTCATAGATTGGGCAACCCAAAAAATACAATTTTATGTATTCAACTTTCCACAACACTGTTAAAGTGGATGTAGAATTTGAGAATTATTTTGCATTCATCAGCCTGTGGCTTGAATAGATCTGTAGTGATAGGGATCAAATCATTGGTATCTGATGGTACATCTATGTTTTTTTTGGTTTTCAACAATAAAATATTTAAGAGCTATAGCAGGAATTTTTAAAGAACATGATCAGTCAATTAACGAAAAGTACACACTGCCGTTAACACGGGGCAGTGGCTACCTGAAGGGAAGTCACCAATTGGAGAAGGTGATCTTGGGAGAAATGGAGGAACTCTGGAGAGCGTTTAATATTATATCTAAAAATTAGAGATACATTTTAATGTTTAAGTTTCTAGACATAAGTGCAAAACTGCTTGTGAATTAAATTGACTTCAATTAAGAGAAGAGAATTTCAGAATTTTGAACTGCTAAAATCAATAGGTAAATACAAGTAACTGTAACTTAAATCAAAAGATTTTTAGAATGAAACTTTTACCAAAAAAAAAATGTAGAGAATAAATTAAACATGTTACTGCACTACTATGTCTGCCGAAGCCCAAAAACTGAGGCAGGAACATTATGAGTAAATGATCAATCTTAATAAAAGGAAAAACTCTTAAAGCCAAACAAACAAAAGGAGCTTGTACAAGAGAGGTAAAGTAACATATTTCCAAAACAGGAAAAAATATATAGTTGAAATGTTAGATGCATTCAGTGTTTCAAAGTTTTACTTTTTCTCTAACAAATATTGAGCATTAATTTGTTTAGTATTTGATTAGATTAAATGAGCAAAAGTCATAATATAAATTATGAAACTATTAAAACTATTATGCTTGCTCACTGAGGCAAATTCTAATCAACAAAGAGCTATACTAATAAACTAAATAATAAATTTTCTATAAACAAAGTAGAGATAGAAACCATAGTTATTAATGTATCAATTTGTTTACACTCATCCTATTGTATTTTATGCTAATTAAATATGAATATCTTTGTAAACCTGTTAGAAAAAGCTGTATATCATGTATTGATGATGCTTATTGATTTACCATTATAGATATTTATGCACCATAAATATTTAATAGGTTTTGTAAAAGATCAATATGCTTATAAAACCTTTACCTTTACTTATAATTCATTATAATGATTTATAGTTGTAATTTAAGTAAATAATCTCAACTTCTAATGTTTGAATATGAGGATCAACCAATGAACCCATTGGAGGTGGCATTGAAATTTACAACTACTTCCTCTTCTGTTCATGTGTGTGTCTCTGTGTGTGTGTATGTGTGTTTCTGTGTGTGAGCGAGGGTTTCCCAGATGAGTGATTACAGCTGACAGAGTGCCATGGGAGCCATATACCCCTGTGCTTTTACCACATTGTTATACTGTGAGCCCAGGTAAACCCATCCTCTCCTTTAAATTTTATTTATTTATTTACTATTTATGTATTTATGGACTTAAATGCAGGTAATATCAAAGATAACTTTTTAAATTCTTCTATGAATAAATATAGCTGCATATAGTTAGGAATTATTTAATTTTCTTTTCTTTTCTCTTCTTTTCTTTTCTTTGGTCAATCATGTTTAGCTCTAACATAGGTGTTTGGACTGTCCAAACTCTTGATTACTGGCTGTCAGGCAGTGTTGGACATGAGATTTTATTTAGCCCCTTCCCTTCCTTCTTTCTAAACTCTCCCTTATAATTTTCCCCACTCCCTTTAAAATTCAATGCATCTTATTTGACCACATTATTATTGCATGCTTATCAATATAACCTGCTCAGTTTATATAATGTTACTTGCATGTATGCTTTCCTGGATAAATTTTTTTGTCATTGGCCAGTCAAATCATGTGCCCTTCAATGGGGAAGACTGTCTCTAATGCATTCAACTCCCTGCAGTTGCCTAGAAATCTTTGTGTAATTAATTAGTATTGCAGATATTCCTTTTAAAGGAAAATTTGCAGAAAAAACTTACAATGTACTTATAACAAATTAACTTTCAAATCACTGTTGTACATAATTGATAAACATTTAGTTTATATATGTTATCTGTTGTGATAAGTTATGTGTTCTGTAATGTTTTTAGCATAAACAGTTGAGATAATGTTGATCTCATTGCTTTCATATACTGCTTTCACTGAATGTCAGTGCTATGATGTGTGCACTATCAGCAGCATAGTGAGTGGCCTAATACAAACCAATGACATTTTCTTCAACTCCACCTAAACCTCTCCAATACCTGTTGACTTACTTTGGTATCCATCAATTTAGGCATACACCTAAATTTTATTATCATCTGAATCTGCAAAGGTGACTGAATGAGGAGAATAAGAGGGCAATGATATTAAAGAAATTTTATTTATTTTTGATAATCAAAGTCTCCCCCAAAATAAGTGAATGTCATAGCACAGCAACTAAACTAAGAACAACCAGGCCAAGACAGAATCAGGGAGCAGAAGGAGAGAGTAGGAACTCCCTATTGATACTTAAAAAATAGACAAAAGCAAGCTAGTATCTGTGGTTGTATGAACTGGAGTATTATTTTCTAATGCTCATAAAATCCCAGCAATAATGGGATGGATGACTTATCATAGAAAGGGTGCATGAAACCTAAGCAAGAAGTAAGTTCAATCTTACAATGCAGGTAAACTTGAAAAGAAGATGACACTATCACCTCAAAGGCTATCTCTCAATTTCCACCCTTGTTCTATGTACTATGCCTCTCCACTTCCTACTACCCAAAACACAGACAACTTATCAACAGAGTTGGGATTTTATTGATAACACTTTGAAAAGATAATGCTAAAAAGTGAAAATATCTTCCCTGTTTAGAGTTTGTAGAGTATTTACTTAAAAGTTTAAAGATGCCTTATAAATGGAGCCAACTCTACCTCTCTGATGCATGACTGAGCAAGTGCAGGGAGAAGAGATCAGACATCATAGATGTCAAATACCGATACAAATGCTAAACACATGATTCATAGATAAATCTGGTAAGTTCCTTAAGAGTTGCCTTTACTCTGTACTAAATTTGCCTTTAATTCATTTTTATCTCTGAGTTGTTTTTCTCCTCTTATGTATGTATTTACTTTCTAAATAGCCCTCAGAACAAGAACGTGGTTAATATCGCCAATTTGAATTGGTTTTTCTTTCCTGCTAAAATTTATCAGTGGGAAAATTCTTTGCAACAATCTTTCATCATTTTTGTCTTCATTTTTACTCAGTGATTTCAGTGTTTCTTTCTTTTACTATAGAGAATATTTGCAAAAGGTCTATTCAATATACAGTGTTTGTGTGTGTGTGTGTGTGTGTGTGTGTGTGTGTGTGCGCGCGCGACGCATACTTGCCTTTGAGGTGGGTCTTTGAATGAATGTGGGAGTAAGAAGAAAATCCTGGGTATAGCTCCATTCTTTCTTACCTGTTGCATGGAGCATTTTTATGTATGACATTCTCTGCAGTAGGCTTGCTTACCAACAGTTTTCCTGGTAATTTTCTATCTCTGTCTCACATCTTGCTCAAGAAAAGAAACTCTTTGAGTACAGACAAGAGGATTTGGGGAACCAAACTGTGGCCATCACAGTTGCTTGGTAAGTGCTTGAGTCACTGAGCTGTCTCTCAAGTCAGAAAAAAAAGTCTACATTTTAATGTTTCCCGAATCTGTTCCTTGCCTACCCTTCCTTTTAAATTAACCACTAGGTTTTTAAAATCAAACCAAATGCTTTGTAGTTAAATATTTTACTCATAAAAATCTACAGCACTTTTTATCAATCTTACTTTGAAATTCTTTATTGTGCCAGACTATAAACCTCACTCAACCTTGATGCTGGGGGAAGAGCTTGGTCCTATCTCAACTATCTCAACTTGACATGCCATGTTTCCTTCAGCTCCATGGGAGGCCTGCCACTTTCTGAATAGAGACTGGGGAGGAGTGAATGCATAGTGCGGGAGGTCCTTCTGTTTATGTGTTGCTTTTATTGGTTAATGAATAAAGAACTGCTTTGAGCCTATGGCAAGGGCAGAATAGAACTAGGTGGAAAAAGCTAGGCTGTATGCTGGAAGAAGGGGGGCAGAGTCGGGGAGTTGCCATGGAGTCACTGCCTGAGTCAGACATGCCGAAACTTTGCCAATAAGCCATTGTCTTATAGCGATACACAGATTTATGGAGATGGGTTAAATTAATATGTAAGAGTTAGCCAATAAGAACCTAGAGTTAATGGACCAAGTAATGTTTTAAATAATATAGTTTCTGTGTGATTATTTCGGGTCTAAGCTAGCTGGATGGCCTTGAACCAACAAGTGGCCCTCCCCTCCAACAGACACATTTCTGTCAATTGTGCATTTATCTGTTTTCCTTTAGAGAGTATTGTCATGGCAATCAAGCTACACTGCTAAGCATTCTTCAACTTCTAAACTAGTAATGCAAGCACAGAACTTAGTGTCCCCTAAGGCAATGTGAACTTATAAAACATAGCAGGGAAAAACAGCAGGGATACTTCAGGGGCAACAAAAAAAATATCTGAATTAGTTGTTTTTCTTATTTAAGAGATAATGTAAAAGTTATTAAAATTTGCTTTAGTTATTTTCTTTCTAAATATTACCATATCATTTTAGTTATTAAAATACTAAAATGCAACATAGTAGAACTTAGGGGAAAAAAACCTTATTTATAAAAGTCATTTTCCTTTTCAGGCAGGGTCTCACTCCATCCCACGTAGTCTTAGAATTGTAGAGAAAACTGCACTATAATATTCTTTGGTTTTATTTTATTTTTTTATTCCCCAATGTATGCAATGACATCTAAGAACATGGTATGAAAATTTCAATAATTTATTTCATTAGAAGGAAGTTCTAGTGATAAGAAAATAATTAAAACATAAAAGGATAATTATCTTGTTTCTTGAGCGTCTTGAGATAGTTTACAAGTGAGAGCCAACACATGAGAAGATTTTATTGGAGTGAAATTATGCCATAAAATTTGGGAAAGACCAAATGGTCACATCTAAATTCTTAAAATAAAATCATGACTATTTAACAAATTTTACCTGTGATCCCAGATGAGATTTTTGCTTTGTGAATATGACAAGATCAAACATTCCTCACATAGGAAAATAACGAAAAATCTTCTAATTGGAGTTAAGACCTGCTCAATGAGAGGGATCTCATGCCAGAAAATGGAAACTTATCCCGCTTGCTTGGGCTAGTGTTGGATCTTGGGGGAGAATCTACACCTGCCTCTTTACTAAACCAGTATAAATCATGGCCATATTCTAGACATTTGTCCTATGACCACAAATGAGGGCAATCCTCATCCTTTCTGAAGACAAGTTCTCTTTGCAACAACTGAAACCATTATAGAAAATCACAAACAATTAAAATACTAATTTGTGGATCCTAGTCATGAGGAATACATTTACAAAACACCCAAACACCTAAGGCTCAGGGAACAATTGGAGAAGAGGGGCCAGAACGATGGTAAATTATAGAGGATCTTCAGAGAGACTGTGTGATGTAATGTCATTAATGCAATGTCAGATGCGACACTCATGATAAGCCTGCCTAAACTTGAGCTAAACACAAACAACAAAATTTCTTTCTGATATTGTTATAGAGCAATAACAACAATCTGCAATATTTTATATGAAGAAACAACAAAGTTGTTATCGTACACATTAATACCCAGCTGACATAATTTTATAAAAATTTGTGAATTAGTTAATTCTAACTTTCTTCCTTTAACATATTGTTTACTCTAATCAAGCTTGATAATGAAATCATACTTGATTATTTTATGTTAATTATTACTAATTTGTGTTCTTTTTACCATTTTAATTCTGATGCTGTAGAAAGAGTTACGATTGATACATAAGAGTTATTTGATATTATTGAGTGTGGAAATTAGAGATTTGGTTTCCTAGGCATTATTTCCATAAGAACACTTTAAAAAGACTTAACAAAATGTTTACTATCCATATTCTAACAATTTTATGATAAATATTATGAAAATACTCTCATCAAACTGGCTATATTTTTCATGCACACATTTGAAAATTAGCAGGTCATTTTTTATTATTTAGACATGATTAAAATATTTATATAATGATGCATGGACTGGAAAAGCAAAAGTTAGAATTATCATAATTAAGGTAAAATATTAGTCTTTTTTTCTTATTCTTTTCATGCAATACATGCCAACCACAGCTTAGTCCTCTAAAGGACTATTATGTGCCCAGATTACATTTATCTTAAACAAATGTTGGATGCCAGTTCTGATACATATAAGAGACTCAGTCAAGCATATGTTTCTTTAGGGGTTTCTGACTTATACTGTTTTTCAATTATTATATTCCCTATGAAGCAAAGTAGGAATTTAAAATAAAGGGAAGCCCCAACTTTCTTTTTCCAACAAACACTCAGAACTTCAGCCTTCATGTTAACATTTTATAATCTTAAAACTTATAAATCTTTAACTTTTCAGAGAAAAGTTTAATGCAGAGGCATTGCTGATTCTGGGAGAGTCTTAAGGACTGGTTTATTAAAAGAGGAAGGATTTAAGTCATGTGGGGATATTTTAGGTAACACAAGACAGTTTCAATCAAAAGGTTGGATAATATAAAAAGGATAAAACATGACTTTCAAACTTTGGGCTGACTACATGAAAATGAGAACAGCAAATTGAGGAGTCATACTTGTCTCATAAATTAAAATGATGACTAGATTGTAACAACATTTTATAAGTAAATTATTAAAGCAATAACTTACTTGTTTTAATATAATACCATTTTGATACTATTAATGAATACGCATTTCAAATAAATTACGTCCATTACATCATATTCTTTTTTTAATGGTTATCTTTAATTTTTTTTGAGCTCTACATTTTATATTCTTAATTTTCTCTCCCGCTTTAATGTTTTGTTTCTCTAGTTGTATCTGAGAGGACATCGATTAATATCATTGTTAGTGTTCTGCCAGAGGTCTGTAAATTAATATTTTTGTGGTTTTATAAGGGTAAATTAAGTAAATATAAGTGTCAAAATTGTAGCATTGCTTTTAATAACCACAGGACACATAGCTTACTTATATTTCCTTGCTATGATTTACTCATAAATATATTAATACTTTACATTAAAGCACATTATGGAACAATATCTGGTGGAGGCTTGCTGTGAAAGAGGGGATCAGGTCTCACAGCCTTGCTCCCCAGGATCTGTAGCAGGTAGAAGCTTACCACCAAGCTTGATTACATGAGTTTAATCCCCACAATTCATATGGTGAAAGGAAAGAACTGAAACTCTGACAACAAACTCAAGCACAATTAGACTCCCTTTAGCATATATAAAAATAAATAACTGAAAATGCAAAACAATATGTAAAATCATTGTTATCTGTATAAATTTTAGGTTTACAGATAATGTTATATGCTAGCACATAAAAAGTCATAAATGCTTAAGTTTATGGTGACAGTAATCATAGCCTTTTCAAGTCGTCGAACACAAGTCGGAATATAACAACCTGTGTGTGTGTGTGTGTATCTTTATTTATAGGAAAAATGATGTTTTTATTAGTAACCTAACAAAAGTCTGTGTACAATATAATCTCAATATATGATAAATTGTTGCCTAAAAATTTTAAGTTATAATATGACAAGAGCTGAAAACGAAATTAAAATCAATTTATACAAGTATTAACTTCAACCCTTAAGCTGAGTGTTAAAGAAAACAAATAACAAAATAAGAGTTTTGTTTGTAAGCACAGAGCTGTTGGTGTAACTCTGCTTGTGGCAAACACAATGGAGGGCAGTAGGTTACTCCATTGAAAAGACTGGCAAACACATTGTTTAAAAAATAAAAGCATAGAGTTGACACCCAAATCCAGTCACCATAGGCGTTTATACAGAATTCCATGTTGATATGTACCTAAAGAGCATTCTAATAAAATTAATATAATAAACCTATCGGTCCATATGGTATGTTCCTTTAAGAACATAGAGCCTGGAATTCAAAACAGTTTAAATTAATGGTATTAGTTTAAAGATGTTTCGTGGGAGCTGAGTTGTTATTGACCACTCTGGTAACCATGCTGATGGCAAAACTTCAGGTTGCTAAGGGACAGTTTCAAAATAGGGCAAAATCATGACTCACATTAGCAAAGAATGAACATGAACCATGATATTATTACATTCGTTCATTAATTTAGGTCTAAAACAGGAATCTGTTGAGACTGTTTTAAAGAGTGAGATGCTAACATTTATAAGTAATTTTTAAAAGAAACATTAGGAGGTAGTTTCTAGGTTAAATACTTATTTTTATTTTATGTTTATAACATTAGTGCTTTACCTGAATGTATGTCTGTGCATGCATCATATATGTGTTCAGTTGCTATGTTAGATTTGAAACTTGTTAACCTCCTTTACAGAGCAATACATTATAACCTTTGGACTCTTCTTTTCTGTTAGGCAAAAACAAGTTGCATTTATACTAAACTAAACTCTATAAGATTAAAATATAACTTTATTAAAGTTGATTTTTTTGAAGATTTATTCATTTTATTGTCTATTTGTGTGTGTGTGCCTGTATGGCTTTGTACCATGTGTATGCAGTACCTGCAGAGGCCAGAAGAGGGAATTAGATCCACTAAAACTGGAGCTAAAGGTCGTTGTAATACAGCTAGTGGATGTTGAGGACCCAGTCCTCTGTCAGAGCAGCCAAGTGTTCTTAACCATTTAATTGTCAGTTTGCTGAGATTTAGGATCAAACTAGGAGATGCACCTCTGAGTTCTGTGAGGGTATTTCCAGAGAGGGTTAACTGAGGAAAGACCCATCCTCTTAGTTAGGAGACACCTTCCAAACAGCCTAGATTTAGGAAAGGTGTCCAAGGGGGAAACCATGCCTCCTGCCTACTTTACCACTTCCTGGGAATGGAAGTCCATGCTGTGATTGCTTCCATCCTCCATGGACACCGACTCCAGTTCCTTTGGCCCCTTTGCCAGCAACTTTCCAGGGAACATCCAGGCCTTCAGTGATGGACTGGCTATGTTGAGGCATGAATTTCTCTGCTTCTTTAGAATGAAGATGGCCATTGTTCTATTACTAGGCCCTAGCATGTCAGTCAACCATAATAAATCTCCTTTAATTAAAAAAAAACATACATGTGGCTTTCACCATTCAAGATATAAATGTTATGAAATTTAATTTTATTTTGAATTATTCTCACAATATAGGTAGCTAGAATTTTCTATAGCATCAGCATGTTTCTGAGATGGACAGTCAGCCAGTTTCTTTTGAATGTTTCAGTAGTGTTCAGTTTGTCATGCCAATCAACCTCAATAGACCCCCAGAATGTCTGCTTGAAAACTGTTATTTGTATGTTAATATCACTTATTTTATAAGACATTTGGTACCATAGCACACCAAATTTAGAGGAAAACCGTGCCAGTGGTAAAGAAGTAACTTCTCCCTCAAGAAAAGAATGGGTTGTTGTCTCTGATTTTGAAGAGATCTTAACACCCATTTGAAAACCTCCACTGGGGTTTGTGGTGCTGTCAATCAGACACATGGCTAGTTTATTCAAGGTTCACAGTTGGCAAAAGGACATCATGCTCTCAGATGTATTTAAAGCCTTCTTTCTATTCTAGTTTTCAATATTGTTCTTCTCCAAGTATGGAATCTGAAAAAAAAAGAGTGAAGAATAGGGAGCTTATAGAATTGTGACTATCTATGGCAGAAGACTGGTTATATGTGGAAGTCAGGATTTAATTCTGTATTGATATGATTTTTTAAAATGTATAGTATCTTGGTAATAATATTAAGTAATTCTATTTATATTATATTTTGCTAAATAGAAATCAATAAAATGTGACAATTAGAACATTGCTTGTATATTAGGAGAATTTTCATTTGCAATGATGTCATCATTTTTTATTCATAAAAGGACATAATTTTGTATATTATTGGTGAATAATGGATAGATGAAAATACTGTGTATGAAATAAAATCATGTCTTCATTGAATTCGTTACTTTGAAAGCTAAATAAAAAATAAAAATAAATTTTAGTAATGATGCTATTTTTTAATTTCTTTTTTACCCTACTTTTATCAAAGTAGAAAGAAAACATCATGTTGAATCCTTTTTTGGAACAGAATGATCAGAAAGATAGAAGTTTCCAAATAGATCACAATCACACATTATAAACTTAGGTTACAGCCAGGGAGAAGACAAAAATGAACTGGAAAATATTTTACAGTGACATGAAAAATATACTCAGGAGGAATATGACAGGCAAAGACTTCATACATTTACTCTTTGAACAACAACACATATATTTACATGTATAAGCAGATTTAATCATCTAATCCACATATTGGACAATTGATTTTTTTCTGAATCTGGATTATAATATTTAGCGTTTTCAGTTCCAACCATCTTCTTCCAAATATGATTTCTTCTCTATTTTGATGAATAGAATTCAATTAAGAAGAACCATCTTCTTCATTGATTTTTTTTCTGCTAATAGACATATTAGGATAGTCACTTTTTAAGAGCATGATAGGCAGTTATCTCTGAGGAAGAAAATAAAGCTATATATAATGTTGAAGTATATTTGTGACAAATAGTCTTGTTATTTAAACTGTCCATTAAATTGAACTAAAATTATATGTAAGGAAAAAATACAACTAGTTATTCCAAAATTTAAGCATATTCGAAAAAAGTCAAATTCAGAAATGTTTCACTAAATTGCTATTGCCAGTGACATATTTTTAAATTTGAAAATGAAACCAAGCTCGTTTTGACTCACTGTTTCAAAATTATTAGTCCATGATTGGTTGCTTCCTTTGTGATTGGCTTGCAATGAATTTGGACAGTATGGTAGGTACAGCATGAAACAGACTTCTCACCTCTTAACTCTTAATTGCTTGTCACCAAGGAGAGAAAAGGACAGTAAGAGGATGAGGAAGGCAAAGAGGAACAGGAAGATTTAAGGGAGCCATTTTAGGGTTGGCAAGAGACTTGACTCTGGAGGGGTTCCAAGGTGTCCAAGGAGATTTCTCCAGCTTGTTCCTTGAGCAGCTGAGGAGAGGGCGCCTGAACTGGCCCTACCCTATAGCCACACTGAAGAATATCTTGAATATCACCATAGAACCTTTATCTGGCGATGGATGGAGATAGAGACAGAGACCCACATTGGAGCACTGGAC
>LOEQ01004905.1:40671-61141 GCA_001685075.1 Bramus lutescens | reverse complement strand
TGTCATCAGTGTTTTTGATCTTGACCATTCTTACAGGTACAAGATGGAATCTCATTTTGCTTCTTTTATTTCACATTTTACCTATATATACATATTTTACTAGTTTCTCCAATTAGTAATAATTAATAAAGAGTTCTTTAATTAATAAACAGTTAATAAAACACAACTAACTCCTTTGCTCTTCAGATTTTCTTATATTCAGTTTTCCAAATGCTTTACTTTTATATAATATTTTCTCTTTTAACCATCCTCTAAAATTTCCTATGTGGCACGTATCTATAAAGCCAGTCATAAATATTTTAGACTATACTTAGTAAGCTGATTCAGTGATAAAACTTTAAGAAGCATCAAATCTCAGGGGCTTAACCATATAAATATTTCTGATAAGGTAATAGTTGTATGAAAATGCTCTGCTCAAATCTGAAAATACAGCAAAGATTTGTTCAGTGAATAAAATGTGCCTGTATTTGTGTGTGTATGCATATTTGTGTGATAGCCTCTCGACAGTGCGCATAAAAGAACTATTGAAATTTTTGTAACTCTCATATATCAACCCATAGACTCCATAAAAGTCGATCACTTGAGTCTTCACTAATACACAAATTATAATTGTATTCTTATCTTGTCCTGATTCTGCAACTACACATTTCTACTCTTAAAGAAAGCTGGGCTTTGTTGGAAGCCATTGAAAAAGTTTTCTTCGAACTGATTATAAAAGGGATTTGAGTTCCTATTGCTCTCCTTAGGTTTTCTCTGTACCAAGGCAGTCAGTATCTCCAGGCCTTCACACATTGTGTCTGCCTTTCTTGATCAGTATTCAGGAATAAAATTTATATAATTCTATCCCAACTTTAAGTGTGTTATACTTTTGAAAGGAGTAAACAACACTAGATCAATCCTTGAAAATGCATACTAACAACTATGCCATTATTTTCCTTTTTCTCTATTTTTGTGCTTTCGCTTTTGTAATTTGTGAAATTTATCTTCCACATCTATAAATCAACCACCCACTTATTTGCATAGTAAGGCATCAGAAAGATGCATTGCCATATCAGTAGGTCATCAATGCTTGCTATTCTAGAATTTACAAAATAAGAAGGTTGTCATATTTAATAATTTTGTAACACGTGTAAATCTTGCTCAAGGTTTCATTATATCAATGTTATCACTCTTCTCTTAACTTTATTTTAGACTGTGCTGATCCCTCTTTAGTATTTGGCTAATGTAAAATTAAACTTGAGTCTCTTCATTTAGCTCCATATCTCTCTTTGTTTATCACACACAAATATCAGCAAACACAGAAATTTACAAGCATCAGCAACATGTAATTTCATGTATCCTAATTTTTATTTTGTTTAGATTTTTTTTACATATTTTTATTTTATTCTTTTAAGTGCTTTGCCTATGTGTATATATGTGCACCATTTGACTTCGTGTTGACCCCATATATCAGAAGAGGGCATTGAACATGTTTAACCTGCAAGTATAGACGGTTATGAGCCACTGTATTGGTGATAGAAAACTCATTCATGTCCTCTGAAGGAGTACCAAGAATTCTTAATTCTTCAACTATCTCTTTCAAACACCCTACCCAGTTTCTTAATGAACTTAGATTTTTCGTGCAAAAATATAAATATTGAAAATTGTTTAATACACTATCAGTATATATTCATTTACTATTATTTGTGGAGAAAAATGAAACAAATTGGTTATGCAGTTTTTCAAATGCCATATTCTACTAGTGTTAATTTTAGGATTAAAAATTAAAATATTTTACCTTATTTTATAGTGCTGTTTTATATGTAATAAATAAATACAGTAAAACCAACTAGAAAGTCTTGGTGCATTCCGTTACCCTTCCAAGTTTTGAGAAAATAAATTTTGAGTACTTAAATATAGTTATTTAAAATTAATGAACAAAAATTAATCTGTTTTAATGTCATGATGCATCTTTTTTTAGTCATTTAGTTTCATCTTTGTATTATCTCTTTATGACATTCAAAACAATGGAAATTTGTAATTTTTATATTTTCTGAACATTTTTTGCCATTACTAATTACTTATTTGTTTAGATTACTAGTTTATATAATAATAATAATAATAATAATAATAATAATAATAATAAAACATATTCAACAAAAGTTCTCTTCTGGAGTAAAAGGTACTGCAATCAAGAGGATATTCACTTTGCCTCCGACTTCAGGATATTCCTGCTGGGAACAGGTCATTTAGGCTTCCTCAAGAGAAAAGTCAATGCTATAGCCTGAGCTGTCACTTTTCCTGAGCCTTCACCTAATTCAGTTCTGTGGGGTTTGCTGCTTTCCTGTTTGAGCAATGTTTTGTCATTGTTCTTTCAGCGGAAGTGCAATCAAGCGGTGGTGAAAACATTTTCAGAAGAGATTTACATATACCCAAAATTGATTTTAAATCGAATAAAAGAAAATGTGTAGATTTTATATAATGGAGATAAGATATATCTCTGTTGTTATTTTGCATTAAATAGTTTGTGAAAAAAACATGTTTACATTTGTGGTTTTTCTGAATTCAAACAGCATCTTCTAGTTTGCCTTCTCTGTATGTCCATATACATAATAAAGAGCTCAGTTCCAAAATGCCTGAGTGGGAAGCCCTTGCCAAGGTACAGATTTACAATAAAATTCAGTGCTCAAGTATTTCATGAATTCACTTGTCTACGTATTCTGTATAGTAGAAGATCTGTACCAAAATTCAAAAGGAAATTAAAGACAATCAAACAGATAACTCTGGAGCAGGTAAGTAAGAAAACATAATGAACTATCATTGAAAGAATAGAAATTGAAACTTAAAACACTTCTGTCTAATAGCCATCTGCATGTAACTACAGAAAAAAAATACAATCCAAGAATTAAAGAACTAATGGAGGCCTTGTACGTACTCAAAACTTATAAGTGTAATCAGTATAACTCAAGTATCTATGAAAAACTATTTTTGTCGTGCTTAAACTCTCTCTCTTATTTAGGGAAATCAATCAAATGTATCATCCCTTAGCCTTATATGTGACGGTTTCAGATATAAGAGATGATTAATGCTTTGGAGATGATTGACCTGGCCAGATTTTTTTTCAGAAAGACTTGAAATCTATGTTAGTATAAATTTAAGCTTTCTTGAAATATATNTATTGTGACTTTTCCTGAGGAGATATAAAGTTAATCTATTCACACCATGTAGGTTATTGACAATAGAATGAAGAATCAATTTTGCACAAATCAAACCTATGGGAGGCAGGAGCTTATTGTATATTGCATGTGGTGGAAGTGTTTCTTACAAGAGCATGGGTAACTCAAAGGCAGCAATCATCAAGGAAAACCACATCTTAGTAAAGGGTGCATCTTGCTAGATCTTCTAGCAGCTTAGCTAACTGGAGAGTCTCCTTTTTAAATTACTTAATACTTTTTATTTATAAATTGAAAGGGGTCTTTTTTTAATCATTTAAGTTTCAATAACTTTTTGAGTTGCACATCAATGTATCATATTTTAGGGGACTAAGTGCAAAAGAAAATTTTATGATCCATATTGGAAGCATTTAGTAACCATCCCTTAAGTAAGTTATTGAAATATAAGTAGTTGGTGCTCTGAGAATATTTAACATTTAGATTCTTTATGCCTTTATAATGCACCATATATTTTGGTCACATATATGTCCTCTACTTATTAAGTTCTTAAACAAACATTTAACCCTATTATAAAATATTTGGTTTACATTTCTAAATAATAAAATCCTTAAGTTACAGAAGGTCAATACCTTTTATGATCCATATTGGAAGCATTACAATTTCAAGTTCATTCTTTGTTTCAAAGCAAGACATTTTAGGGTTACATTCATAAATTAACATATATTATATGGCTATAAATTTTTAATTAATCTTTCATTAATCTTAATTTGGCCAGACAATATGGATCATAAAAGGTATTGACCTTATATAACTTAACTAAAGTAGTGTATTGTATATAAAGCACATGATTATGCATATCCCCCATACCTTAGAATTAGTTCAAAGAGACATTAGGTTCCTGAACCTATACTGGCCAGCCAAACAAGCTAACATAAAAGATTGTTTCAAGGCAATTAGATCAAGAGCTGGAGAGGAAGAGATGTCTATGGCCTCCTCATGTGCATGCATGCCTCACAAACAAAAAGATTTTTAACAATGAATCTAGTAAAGATAACTAAACATAGCAATTTACTTAAATTTTAATGGGTTTGATAAGGCTGATAGCTTTCAAAATTTATGAAATGAGAAACTGGAGAAAATGTTATACATAGCTTCTCACGAAAATGGAAAAACAAGCAAGCAATGAAAGAAACAAAACAAGCTTGATAGGCATAATAACAAAGTTACTGAACATAAAACATGAAGGAAACTTTATAGGAATGTTTTACAAATTTGTACGTTCATTATTCATATGGAAGCAAAATGGTCAAAGCTTTGGGTTGTAATTTTATTCAGTTTTAGATTGACTTTTTTCTGAACATTTAGTATAGTAAATTTGGCTAATTGCTTATCTTATAAAATATGCATCAAAGCAGGTATGAGATTAAGGCATAACAGAACTCAAGCTTTATCATACCCTTAGAGAATTGCTTCCCATCTGTGAACAACAGCAGACAGTCTATAAAATAGCCAGCCTGGAGTATTGCTAAATGCATCTGATTTAAAACAGCATCTTGCTATTTTGGATTTATAAAAAGTAAGGAGGTTTGTTTATAATCTATAGCTAGTTTAAAATCATGTGGATAGCCACTTTAGGATAAATTTATAATGTAATTATCCAGTTCATTTTTCTTGTTTGTTTTAAAGAACATGGATGTTTACAAAATATTTTAACAATAAAAACTGTCTTAATTTCTTAACTGAAGTGCTGATTTACAAGAAAATAGCACTTTGTAGTTATGTGTTCCATTCTAAACACTTCTTACGTCATTGCAATCTCTGGAGGAGTATCATTAGTACTAGTGGAAATAAGGAGAAACTATGAAGGAAGATATAACAATGTAGAAAATCTAGAAACAAATATACACATACACAAAGAAAAAAAAACAGGATGGAGAGCTATGATGTTGTTAGTGGTGACTGAATCTGGTTGTAACAAAGAACAAGTGCACCCAACTGCTGAACCTCCTCTGCTGCCCAAGTGTTCTTGCATATATCTGATTGGATTATGCCAGTGTACTGCCAACTGTACTCTCTATGAAGTAAACTTAGTGTACATTTTTCCAACATAGTCATTTAACCTTAGCTCCTAGGTTCAGAAAATGACAATCCCCTTTGTTAAAATCAATGGAAATCTGTCTCCTTAAATCAGGCACTAATTCACATAAATTTATTCTATCCACCTGACTAGATAGAGTCCATATTAGTTACAGTTTATATCCCTGGAACAGCTACTAAATCAATCCTTGAGACTTAAGAAAGCATGCGTGTTAAGAAGAAAAGCACACATTTCTTGGGCCTGAAATCAGTTGCTGATTCTACACTTGTAGAGCTATTTGAGAGTTGAATAATGTATCATTCTGCTATTTATTATTAAAACAAAATACCAGGAATTGGGTAGCTATGTAAAACAAAGATGTTTATTCAGTTGCTAGTGTTGGATTCTAAAAATCCAGGGTATCATGCCTATTGCTTCAGACCCTAGTGAGGAACTAACATGGATGTTGTCATGGCAAAAGCAGGCATGGAGTGAGAAGCATCTGAGCTGAGGAAAGGCATAAGTCTTGCATAGTAAACTTTCCACTATGACTGTCAATATTTTCCAGAAATATATTTCAATCCTTATGGCAGCAGACAAGACAACTATCACCTCATGCTTCTCAAATTTTCTATAACCCCTGCATTGTCATACCCAGGGTTAAGCCCTCTATACATACTCTCTTATTGGGCTGCACAGACTACATCTAAAGTGAATCAAGTGATTGATTTTATCTCTTACTCAACTTCATACTCTATGAAGTGAGGGTAATAATACAAGTACCAAAGAATGCCTGTGTGTTACAAAACTATTAAAGCATTCACAGTCTTGTCTGGATGGCGTCACAAGGAAAACGATTTTTTGCATTTTGAAAAGCAGTGAATTTCACTGAAGTCTCCATCTGCTGTGCAGAGGCTTCTTTGATATAATTTTCTGTGAACATAGGGACGTTATATTAAGATTATAATTTGTTATAATATCATTTTATAGAAATTACAGTATAGATTCTCCTCTAGAGATAATGGACTCTCCATGTATGGGAAGTTGGCTAGGTTTAGAGTACCAGGGAATCATCTTCTTTCCAACTAGTAGACCATAATTCATGAAGATTTTTAAATTGTTTTTATTGAGCTATATATTTTTCTCTCATCCCCCCTTCCCTTCTACCCTCTCTCATTGTCCCCATGTTCCCAATTTACTCAGGAGATCATGGTTTCTTTTTTTTTTCTTTCACTTCCCATGTAGTTTAGCTTTATATATGTCTTTCTTGGGGTCTTCATAATCTATTTCCCTGGGATTATAAATTTAGGCTAGTTTTTCTTTGCATTATGTCTAAAAGCAAGTTATGAATGAGTACATATGATGTGTGGTTTTCTGGGTCAGGGTTACTTCACTCAGTATGATATTTTCTAGATCTATCCATTTGCCTGCATATTTCAAAACATCATTCTTTTTCTCTGCTGTGTAGCACTCCACTTTGCAAATGTACCACATTTTCTTTATCCATTCTTCAGTCGAGTGGCTTTTAGGTTGTTTCCAGTTTCTGGCTATGACAAACAACTATTCTATGAATGTAATTGAGCACATGTCCTTGTGGTATGATTGAACAACCTTTGAATATATACCAAAAAGTAGTATTGCTGGGTCTTGAGGTAGGTTGTGGTTGCCAGAGGTTTTGTCCTGCCTGTTTGTTCCCACAGCTGTTCATTCCAAAGAAACACAAAGAGGTCTACATTAATTATAAGCTGGTTGGCCTATTAACTCGGCTTCTTATTAACTCTTATATCTTACATATTAACCTATAATTCTTATCTGTGTTAGCCACATGGCTTGGTACCATTACCATTGAGGCATTCTAATTTTGCTGTCTTTGTTTCTGGGTGACAACTGCAGACTGAGCTTTCCTCTTTCCAGAATTTTCCTGTTCTCCTTGCCCTGCCTCTATTTCCTGACTGGTTGCCCCACCCCTACTTCCTGCCTGGATAGTGGCCAATCAGCATTTTATTAAAATACAAACTGATAAATCTTTACAGGGTACAAGATCATTGTCACGCAGCAGGTTGTTTCCTAATTTTCTGAGAAAATGCCATACTGATATCCAAAGGGGCTGTACCAGTTTGCACACTCATCAATAAAGGAGGAATGTTTCCTTTATCCCACATCTTTTCTAGCACAAGTTGTCATCAATGATTTTGATCTTGGCCATTCTTACAGGTGTAAGATGTAATCTCAGAGTTGTTTTGATTTGCATTTCTTTGATGGCTAAGGATGCTGAACATTTCCTTAAGTGTCTTTCAGCCATATTAGATTCCTGTGTTGAGAGTTCTCTGTTTAGATCCATACCCTAGGTTTTATTGGATTATTTGTTCTTTTGATGAGCAATTTCTTGAGTTCTTTGTCTATTTTGGAGATTAGTCATCTGTCTGATGTGGGGATGGTAAAGATCTTTTCACATTCTGTAGGCTGCTGTTTTGTCGTGCTGGTCATGTTCTTGATTAACAGAATTTTCTCTTTTTTTCTCTGTGCTACTGGGGTTATATTTAGTGGTCTTCTGTGCCAATTAGTTCAAGTGTACTTCCCACTTTCTCTTCTATGAGTTTCAGTGTGGTTGGCTTTATGTTGAGGTCTTTAATACATTTGGATTTGAGTTTTGTGTATGATGATAGATATGGATCTATATTCATTTTCTACATGTTGATATTCAGTTACACCATCACCATTTCTTGAATAAGCTTTTTTCCATTTTATATTTTTTTGCTTCTTTGTCAAAAATCTGGTGTTCAATACAGTTTTCTTGTTCCTCCTCTATGTTTTTATGCCAATACCTGGCTGTTTTCTAAACTGTAGCTCTGCAGTAGAGTTTGAAGTCAGAAATTGTGATGCTTCCAGAAACTCCTTTATTGTACAGGATCATTTTCTCTATCTTGGGTTTTCTACTTTATCATAGGAACACATCAAAAAAGTCATTCACCCCAGTCAATTCTGTTTCATCCCAGAGATGCAGGGATGGTTCAACATATGAAAATCTGGCAATGTAATACATCATATCAACAAACTTAGAACAAAACAAAATACATGATCATCATTAGATGCTGAAAAAGACCTTAGACAAAATGCAACATCTCTTCATGATAAAGGTCTTGGAGAGAGTAGGAATACAAGGAATATACCTAAACATAATAAAGGCAATATACAGTATGCCAACAGCCAACACCAAAATAATCAAAGTAAAACCACTGAAATCAGGAACAAGACAAGGATGTCCACTCTCTCCGTATCTATTCAATATAGTTCTCGAGGATCTAGCTAGAACAATATCACAACTAAAGGAGATCAAGTGGATACAAATCAGAAAAGAAGAATAAACTCTCACTATTTGCTAATGATATGATAGTTTACATAAGCAACCCCAAAAATTCTACTAAGGAACTTATACAATTCATAAACACATTAAGTAATGTAGCGGGATACAAACTTAACTAAAAAAAACAAAAAAACAAAAAAAAAACACTAGCCCTCCTTTACACAGATGATCAATGGATTGAGAAATAAATCAGAGAAACATCACCCTTCACAATAGCAACAAACATCATAAATTATTTCAGAGTAACTCTAACCGAACAAATAGAAGACTTGTACGACAAGAACTTTAAACCTTTGAAAGAAGAAATTAAAGATTTCCCTAGAAAATGAAAAGATCTCCCATGCTCTTGGGTAAGTAGAATTAACATAGTAAAAATGGCAATCTTACCAAAACCAACCTAGAGATTCAATGCAATCACCATCAAAATCCCAGCAGAATTATTCACAGACCTCAAAAGAACGATACACAACTTCATATAGATTATTCTTTTTCATTGATTTGCCGAATCTCTTCTAATATTTTGAACACTAGTACTCAATGAGGAGAACTTCAGGAATTTTAAGTTCAATTTCTCCAAGTACTTGGCCCAAAGTGCAGTATACTTACTTCCTGATATGTGAAGCAAATAAAAGCAATAGTAAAAACCAACCATGTCCCAAGACCAACTACTTCTAGGGAGCTTTCTTTTGCCTGATACTGGGACTCTAACAAAGATCCTTATATACAGCCACAACACTGCAAATAGATCTTGTGATTTTTTTGTTTGAATACTTGTGTACATAGCTATTTTTATTATATTTTTAAATTGATATTTTATAGTTATCATTGTAGAAAAGTCTGCATGAAAATGAAGGTATTTTTAACAGAAAATGTAGGTTGATTGAAAATATTTCTTTATATAGCATAATTTCTCAATTTATATAGCATAATACTTTTAACACATTAGCTGGATCAGCAGAAACTACTTAGATCTTCAGTGTTATTTTCTGTGTAGTTATCAGCATGGGTTTTTTTGCCAAAATTATTTGAGTACTGAAGCCAGCATTGTCATTAAAATTTGCTAAAGACATATAACATTTTTGTATCTTTTTATGTAACTTTAAAATAGACTGAAACTTACGATATCTACCATACAAAAATGACATAAAATATGACATTTATAGAAACTAATTGCAGTGAGATAAAATTATAATTAGATACATTATATTAATATTGTATTTTATACTATGTTCTTATTCTTAATTTAATATTTAACAATGAATAATATATATGTAATCTATTTCTCATCATTACATTACAGATTAATGCTTTTCCTATTTTTGTTTCACTTTGGGCCTTTATACTCAAGTATTATTATAAGCAGTGGAGTGTGTGTTATAATGTTGCATGTATTTTTAAGTATATTTTATTTTTGACTTAAGTATACTTTTTATACATGCTTGTAATGTGATATAATTTATATATACATTCAAAATGTATTTTAAAAAATGATTACACAAAACCAATACATATTCCTAAAAGTCTGCTGTGACTGAAGGAATTAAGGGAGCAAGCACATTTTGCACAACCATAGGTGCTTGACACAGACAGTTACCATAATTTAGAAGTCTGTTGTCCTTTCTTTAACCCACCTATATTTTTGCTGCAGATAACTGGAAATTCAAAATAACTAACATAATCTTTTTTTACTGAGATATATAAGAATTGGGACTGTGTTATCCATATTGACAGTGTATAGGCATCTCAAATCTATAGGATTTTCCTTTGAGTATTAGTGTTCACATTATTTATGTGTAGAAAATGATAGGAGAAGAGCAAGAAACTTTGGGGACTTTTTTGTACTTTTCTACTTCTAAAGCTTTCAACTTGAAAGACTCTGTGATGACTTTTTTTTGCTGTCTCACTCAAAATATCACACTTCTATCTTCTTTCCTTTCTGAATTCTATTGACTAATAAATACTATCAGAATTCTTGCTGCAAAATGTATGAAATTTATTCTGCTATTGTTTAGGCAAACAACGATGAATTTTATTGGCACATAGAGTAATTCTTTATGATAAAATGTGCATTCATTGCATTTTCAATCTGTTCTTTTTCCCTCTGTTTATTAAAAACTGGTTTCTTATGACATTGGGCTCTATAGACAACCAATGCTCTCAACAAGAATATAATATAATGTCAATTAATTTCATTTCATTTATTCAAGAATCATTTTACATTGTTTTGATTTAGTTTGCAAGTCTAAATAATGTCTAGAACTAAAGGTCTATTTCATTACTGTATGTCATATATTGAAAATGTTATTTCTATTACATTTTGCCATATGTTTTAAAAGAAACTGAATTAAGATTGAATGTATTTTCTCTCTTTTCACATTTATTTCTTAACACTGCTTACATTATCCAACAAACAAATGTAATATATTCTGCAGAGAATTCTGGGTGTATATATTTTCAGTTGTAAATGTTAAGACATATACAATAAAAAACAACTGAAGACATTTTTTCAGTGTATGTATAAAGTAATAATAAACAGGATTTTTATTACATCTCCATACTAACACGTATATTCGCTTTTTACAGGCATGAAATTTGGTATTTAATCATGTTAGGACTACATCACAACCAAATGCAATCCAAATTTATGCACTATTTAAACCAAAATATTTCAACTTAGAAGTCTTCTGTTAGTAATTTCAATTATTTTCAAATATATGAAAAGAGACTTGATGCTGAACATTTCTTAAGAAAGTCAAATAACTGATTTCATTTTGTCCACAAACTGAAAAGCAATCTCATAATATTAGGTAGCCCCAAAGGTTCACTTTTCAAAACATTTCTCAGGTTATATTGCTTCAACTTTATTAGATATTTTACACTCCAATAATATTAGGAAAAAAAATTGCTGCTGTTATATATCATATTGCCCTTTCAGTAAATTACACACAGATCAAACAGTGTGAAGAGATGGAAACGCTTTAATTAAAAACGTTGCTGAAAACCTTTTCCTACATTCAAAAGTTGACAATGTGAAATTTAATGACTAATGTCACTTATTGGAAGGTTCAATTTCTCTTTCTGATTTTGTCAGCAATAATTTCATGCAAATTTTAAAATCTAGAATTATATTTAGTTTTTTGATTTGCAGTATACTTTTCATTTATACTAGTTTCTATATATACAGATATTTGTATAGTACATATGTATATATATATTCAGTGTATACAATTTCTATATTCCAAAATACTGTTTTTTCCATTTAAATTAAGGTATTTCCTAACTTTGCTATATTTATCTTTTTATTTTTAATGTATTTCTAATGTATTTTTCAAATCAATAGTTTTGCATATAAGATAAATATAAGTGATTTGAAATAATTCTCTTGAAAACAGTATTAAAAGTGAGAAGAGAAATGAGTCAATTTAAATCATATAGCAGAACTTATTTTATAGCATCTCTTTTTAAAGTTCTATGAGTGTCTAGCCTTGATAGCTTCAATCTTAGTTGTCAAGTTGACTGTATTCATAGATGCCTAGAAAATTCCTAAGATATCCTGCTGGATGTGGCACTAAGAATGTTTCTAGAGATGATTGACATTGGGCATCAGATTAAATCAGTGGATAAAAAACACCTTGAAAGTGAGAAGTCTTATCTAGAGGACTGGGAACATGAAACTAAAGAAGGCAGAAAAATGGGTGCATTTTTTTCAAGAGCATTCATCTCATGTGGCAATGATTTTGACACTGCTGTGATCCAGGGATAGGGTACTGCAGATTCTTTAGTCTTTAACTATATACTCAGTAGTCATTGGTAGTGAGCATACATCTTTTTCCTTGCCTTCACCAATCTTGTTTATTTGCCTTGCTCTGAGGCTCCCAGCTTCCTTTGAATTGCAGCTACCCCCACTTACATTAAGTGAATATGAAACTTCCTCATTTTTAACCATGTAAGCTATCCTGTTAACTTACTCACTGGTATGTACATAGACATTCCCTTGATCCTTTATTTTGATGAAGCCTTGACTAATATAATGGCACAAGCATGTTTTACAACGAATCCAAACATTTGTAATGAGATATAAATCCTCTCCTAGTCCTTTCAAAGCATTAACAGTTAACCCCTTTAAATGTTATTTCTGTAATTCATTGAAAGAAAAAAGTTTCTCAGGGAAATTGATTTGAAGGCATTTTTTTTGTAAAATTAAAAATTTAATGGACATAGAAGGAAAATAAAACTTTAAAATTTTAATACAAATGTTCATTATATTACATAATAAAATTATTTAATTAAATAATCATTAAGTCATACAACTTGAAAATAATAAAAGTATAAATTGATTAAAATGAGAAATGACAAAAACATAAAACTCCTTACTCTTGACAAAGAAAAAATGAAGCTTTCAGGGTAGAAAAAAAAAAGAGTAAATACTAAATGAAACAAAATGCCAAAGCCTTATAATCATTCTATTTTCCTCAAAAGCAATCGTCATTTATGAAGGTGATGTCTGTTAGAGTCTACACTATGAAAATTGCATTCTATCTCCTGGGATCTCAAACATAAAATAATAAATCACTCACCATTACAGTTAGTTTTAACTTATCCAATAATTAAAATCTGCTCTATGAGGCTTAACACTTAAATTGGGTATTTGAGATATAATACAATTAAGCAATTTTAAAACACAAGTTTTTCTTTAATTTGTACTTAACTTTATGCCTCAAGGCACAAACGATTGTAATGACTGTCACAAATTTCCCTTGGACATTTGAAGTTAATTTAAGGTGAAAAGTTGCTCTAAAATTTCCTTTGTAACCAATCAATTTGAGAATTATTTCCTAAAACGTTAGGGTTTATGCCTTCCAGAGAATCTCCTGCTTTTCTCATTAATGATCTCATTGTCTTCTCTGTTACTTACTTTTCTCGTTGCTGTGATGTAATAGCTGGAAAATTCCATTTAAGAAAAAATGAGATTATTTTTACTAACAGATTGAGGAATTCTTCCTGGCAAAGCCATCGCTGTTGGAGCATAAGACAACTGTTTACACCATGTTTGGGTTTAAGAAGCAAAGACAGATGGGTGTCCGTGCTCCACCAACTCACTCTTTTACTCTGTCAAGAAATGTAGATCGTGGAACGGTGCATCCACATTTAGGTTAGGTCTTCCTAATTCATCAAATCTACTATTTCCTCAACAGACACACCCATAGCTTCTTTTCTCCTAGGTGATGCTATGCCCTGTCAAGTTGACAATATTTACCATTACAAGTCTATCTCAGGTCATCATCATAATGAAGCCTTTGAATTTTCCATGTATACCATTCACTCTTTACCTCTTAGAATTTATAATATCTACTTCAAAATGTAAAATGTATTCAATCTAATGTCAAAGACCCAACTCATACTATTTAAATGTTCCAATATGTTTCAAAAGATTGAGTACAGAATCTGAGAGTGTCTCTTAACTGAGAGCAGAGTAATACAAAATATGAACTATAAACTTCTAAGAAAAGGGCAAAGGTAAACACTCCAAATCAAAAGGCATTAAATCTGAGAATAGCAAGAGAAGGGTAGAAGAGAGCAAGACCAAAACACAAGACAAACACCATATCAAAATTTCCATGTCTGTACCTGGGATCCCTATATAAATTCTCTCTGATCAAAAGCCTTAACTTGTGCGACTACTCCATGACACATGACACCTATCCTTTGCCAACATCACTCCATGCCTGGATATTTCTTTGACAGACATAGCATGGATCGGACATTTCCAACATTCTTCATCCTCCTTCGCATATTAGTCTTCAACTGTACAGCTTCACACAATGCTTTCCCATGGCTTCCTTGTTTCACCTCTTTTAACAGTGCCACAGGTTACCTGTCTTCAGTGGCTCTCTAGAACTGAGGAACAAGACGTTTGTTCCCGGCTTCTCAGCCCTGAAATATCCACACAGAAACTATATTATTTACAATAGTTTGGCCAATAGCTTAAGCGTATTTCTGGATAACTCTTATATTTTAAATTAACCCATCTCCAGTAATGTATGTAGCGCCATGTGACTGTGGCTTACCAACAAGGTTCTGGCTCATCTGTTTCCGGCAGCGGCTACATGGCATCTCTTCACTACACTTTATTTCTCCCAGAATTCAGTTTAATTTTCCCTGTCTGGCTCTACTCTACCCTATCATAGACCAATGCAGATTCTTTATTCATTAACCAATAGAAAAAACACATATACAGATGGACTACCTACATCAAATATGCCATGCACGTGCTGGACTTTTTATTTGATAACCTATGACTTTCATGAACAGCATTATTCCATGTATAGGCTTTATATGTATGTATGAATAATTTCTTGTTAGCCTTTTATGTCCTTTACCTAAGAAATTCTCAGTGATTTCTTAAAATGCAGGCTATGTACCTCAATTTCATTTGTATCATCACCCATCACCTCCAACATTGGAATTTAATTAAATTCCATCAGTGAGATCTCATGCCCTTTGTATTCTTTATTAAGAGTACTGCAACTCTGTGCTCTCTGGATTATGCATGTCTTCCCATAAGATTCTCTAATATTACATGCTGTGACTTTGAAGTGTTTTCTGTTTGTTTAACTTTAAAAACTAATAATTCCAATACATTTCACAAATAAATAAGACTTCAAATATTTCTTAGAAAAGTGAATTTACAGAAGACAGTTTTGTAATGTCAATTAATTTTTGAGATATCACATACCCATGAACTTCAATGACAAATGAAAGATGCAGTTGAAACAATGCATTGAAAGCATTGTGTTGTGAGGAGGATCAGAATATTATTAATCCACTTTTGAGTTGCCTTCTATTTCAGGTAAACAATTTTCTGAATCAATGAAAATTAATTATTTTGATCACATCAAAATGGCAGATGTGTGCTGGTGAATAATTAAATCTCTCTCTTTTGTTACATGTTTTCAGTGCAACTCACAAACTTGAAAGAGGTTGTTTTTAAGTCAGTATAAAGAATAAACAATCAATTGTGACTATCAAAATCTGTAAAAGATAATAATGAAATGGTGTGACCAGAATAATCCTGAGTCTTAAATGAGAGTTACACAGTCATAAA
Organism: Bramus lutescens; assembly: GCA_001685075.1. NCBI lineage: Eukaryota > Metazoa > Chordata > Mammalia > Rodentia > Cricetidae > Bramus > Bramus lutescens. The sequence continues at coordinate 45,443 of LOEQ01004905.1, read as the reverse complement.
TGGGAAAGGCATAAGTTGGAAAATTACTAGAGAAAATGAATACTTTTTGTATATGTTATTTGGTTAATTCCATGCATATTTGAGTATTTTTTTTAAAAATTGAAATTTATGCCCTGGTAATGATGAAGCATGCATAGGTAGCCTGTATATGATGATTCTGTTGAACTTGTCCATATTGGGTTTCATGGTCTAAGTTAATGAGGACGACTGACCAGGTTTCTTCCTCAAGAGGGCACCATATCTCCTTACAGATGGTTGTGTACCACCATATTGTTTCTGGGATTTGACCTTTGGACATTTGGAAGAACAGGCAGTGCTCTTAAATGCTGAGCAATCTCTCCAGCCCCAACAGTTAATTACATAGATAAATGTTTAATATACCAGGGCTTGGGGGCTTACATCTAGTAAATAAAAATAGATACTTCTAGCTGGGAGGCGGTGGCACGTGCCTTTAATCACAGCACTCGGGAGGCAGAGGCAGGTAGATCCCTGAGTTTGAGACCAGCCTAGTCTACAAGAGCTAGTTCCAGGACAGGTTCCAAAGAAAAATCCAGTCTCAGAAAAACAGACAAACAAACAAAAACTGGATACTCCTGGACTTACTAAGGGATCACAACCCCTTCACTAGGTTAAACTGTCATGCTTGAAAAATATTATCTAATAAAATATAGTTGATAATAATATATAATATGGCCAGGCTGCGGTGGTGCAAGACTTTAATCCCAGCACTCAGAAGTTAGAGGCAGGTGGATCTCTGCAAGTTCAAGGTCTGCCTGGTCTACAGAGTGAGTTTCAGGACAGGCTCCAAAGCTACAGAGTAACCCTGTCTAGAAAACAACAACAACAACTACAACAATAATAATATCGTTTATTAAAAACCATAATAAAATAACAATATTAGATAATTTAAGCTCAAAGCTTTAACGGTAAAGTATAGGGAGATGTAAAACCATAATGAAATAACAATATTAGATAATTTAAGCTTGAAGCTTTAACGGTAAAGTATAGGGAGATACTGAAACAAACATTCCACATTATGCTAGTTTTATACTTTAAGTATATAAATAAATAGTAAACATAGATTGGGCTATTTTTCAGATAAGTGCTTACTGTTTCACTAGTCTTTACCACTTTTTTATACCATCCAAAATAGTGTAAAGTGAACCAAAATTCTAGTTAAATATAAAAGCTTTCTTTTTCTAGGAGGCTTCAGTTTGTGAGATAATACACATGAAAATATGATGGGAAACATGAGAGGTAGATATCATGATATACAAAAAATGAGTTTCTGATAATATATTTTTAATAAACAGAATGGGATGGTTAGTTACAATTGTCAATTTGACACAGTATAGAATCCAATGAAGAAAGTTTCACAATGAGAAATTCTTTTAATTGGTTTGGTCTGTGAGTCTATCTGTAGTGAACTGTATTGATTGCAAGGAGGAAGCTAACCCACTGTGGGTGGCATCATTTTATAGCAAGGGATCCAGGACTGTGTAAGGGCAGAGGAAGTACGCTAAGCACTAGTGGGCCTGAACAAAGACATCACTCTTGATTTGAATGTAACATGAGCAATTTCAAATGCCTGATACTGTAATTTCCCTGAAATGGTGGACTATATAGTAGCAAATTAATAAATATAGACTGTTATAAACCTTTAATTTTGCCAAGATATTCATTAGTTCAAAAACATTAAGTGATTGTTATATGTTGTAATTTGAATCAAATTTGTTTCTTAACACATATTTTAATATTAATCATTTCATGATTATAACTCATGTCTTCAACTATCATTAAGTTTAATTAAATGTAGTGGTAATATAACTGAAATAAAATAAAATTTACAGAACCTCTGAACTTACATCTTGTTAATCTGGATATTTTTATCAATTTATTTACAAAAATAAAGTAAAAATAGGCAATTAAGTTTTAATTGATGCTTATCTCATAACTATAATAAATATTATTATATTGACAAGTTCTTCAGGAAAATGACTAAAGATTATTTGTTCATCTTAGTTTCTTTTTTCTACAGTTAATAAGAAGCAAAGATATGTAAGATATCACACAGGCTTATAAACCTTTTCTAGAGAAAATGTTTAAACTGACTTCATAATAAGCATAAATGGTTTACTAAAGTTTCTACTCTGTGATCATCCTTAAAGAAAATATGTAATTTAAACCTCAAAACACCCTATACTTGGCAGCTTTTTTATGATAAACAAATCCCTTTCAGAACAAAAATAACTTAAGCACAAATAAAGCAATAAAATTAAATATTTAGCCTTCGTAAAGCTCTTGATTNTATACTTGGCAGCTTTTTTATGATAAACAAATCCCTTTCAGAACAAAAATAACTTAAGCACAAATAAAGCAATAAAATTAAATATTTAGCCTTCGTAAAGCTCTTGATTTTCTCTCTCTCTCTCTCTCTCTCTGTTTATGGAATATAATTTCAGCATCTTTGAAAATATGAAATCACAATGATTTATATTAAATACTCACTCTTTCTTTCTGTCTGTATCTTTCTGTCTGTATCCCTCACCTCCTCACAGCATTGAGACTGAAATCACTTCTACAGTTTCTAACTGAACACTGCAGCACTGAATTATAAATCTATGTATTTTTCTTTTTTTCATTTTATTTTTCGCTCTATTTCTTATACTCTGAGAATTCCATACTGTTTACATAATTTATATTCTCAGACTTTACTCTTTAATTTTCTGTGTTCCCTCTACTTCCTCTCAAATTCCTGACCTCTTCTTTAACTACATATAATAATGTGGGATTGGATAACCTATGAGGGGATGTTTACTAAAGAATATCAATTCTTTCCCTGTCAGTTTTAAATGACTTTGCTAATTTGCTCACATTGTCTTAAATTCACTTATTAGCAACTGCCACCATGCTTGAGTGGCACAAAAATAATATCAGTAATAATATCCAGTGTTATGAACTAACTGTGTCAAATCATAGCTATATTCCCAGTGCTTTGGAGGTGAAGGCAGGAGTCAGTGAGTTACAGGCCATTGTGGGCAACATATTTCCTGTCTAAAAGCAAGATATAATAAACAACAACAACAAAGCATGCAAGAGATCAAAATGTAAAAATCTATTTGTTAACTGAATGTGATGAGGAATTAAATACATAAAACAGATCGTTAAAGCATTATGATCCAATGAACAAGAAATTTCTATAAATATATACTGTTATTTAACTTTAATTTTGCCAAGATAGTTATTAGTTCAAAAATATTAAGTGACTATTATATGTTGTATATTGAATAGTTATTAGACTTACAATTTAAAATTTTAAATAGTTGATCAAAGACAAGTTAGAAAGATAAATATTATGATGCTGTATTTACTGCAAAATGTTTTGAATGAAACACAGAAATATTCAAATGGAATAATAGATTGCCAAAACTAAACAAAAAGAAAAAAACAAAACAACAATAATCTCTCAAATTTAAGGGAAATGGTGATCAAATATATATAGTAAGAAAAATATTTTAAATATAAAAAGAACTATAAAACTTTAAAACATAACTGGTATAGCCTGTTGACATGTAAGAGTAATCATAGGATTTATGAAGCTTAGGTAGGAGTTATCAATAGCCTGAGATATACAGGGGTGCACTGTTTCAAAAATAGACCAATAAATAAAGCAGGAATACCTTAAATCATCAACAAAATCAAAACAACTCAAACCTGAAACTCACCCCACTTGCTGCAGTGTTCACAAATACGTAAGGTGAACTTCAGTGAAGGTTGAGGGAAACTATTGAACTGAAACTAATACTTCTCAAATTCCTCAAAAGAGGAACAGTTTTAAATTAATTTTATAATAGAAAAATTCTCCTGATACTCAAAGTAGCAAAAAAAAGTAAGATAAACAAAGGATATATAGCAACATTATTTAATAGCAATGCAAAAATTCTCAATAAAAATACTAGTTCATAATTGGGACTGTAAAGATGCCTCAGTCAGTAAGAACACTTCCTTTTCTCCCAGGAGTTCAGAATTAAATTACAAGCACTAAACAGAGCTGTTGATTTACAACGGTAACTACAGATCAAGTATATCTGACACCTTCTGACTTTCATAAGCAAATGCTAACCACACACACCAAAATAAATTAAAAATGAAATAAAATTGTGCTTTTCTAAAGCAACAAATAAGCCATTCTGACAGATGTAAGATGGTATCTCAAAGTTGTTTTCATTTGCATTTCTCTGATCCTTAAGGAAGTTGAACATGACCTTAAGTGTCTCTTGGTCATTGAACTTCTTCTGTTGGGAATTCTCTGTTCAGTTCAGTGCCCCATTTTTAATTGGGTTAATTAGAATTTTGAAGTCTAGTTTCTTGAGTTCTTTATATATGTTGGAGATCAGACCTTTGTCTGATGCGGGGTTGGTGAAGATCTTCTCCCAATAAGTAGGATGCCTTTTTGTCTTAATGGCAGTGTCCTTTGCTGAAATTCGGGATCAACCTACCTCAGGATTCAGCAATACCACTCTTGGGAATATACCCCAAAGATGCCCAATCATACTAGAAAAGAATTTCCTCAACTGTATTCATAGCAGCATTATTTGTAATAGCCAGAACCTGGAAACTACCTCAATGGAAGAATGAACAAAGAAAGTGTGAACTATATATGCATTAGAGTACTACTCAGCGGTTGAAAAAAAAATCTCGAATCTTGCATGTAAATGGATGGAAATAGAAAACACTATCCTGAGTGAGATAACCCAGACCCAAAAAGATGA